>JARTUT010000042.1:0-261160 GCA_030674115.1 Micraspis discolor
GGGTTTTAAACAAAGGTACACAGATAAGTGTTGACATCGTTCAGAAATGCATTTAAAAAATAATGTATGGGAAAAAAATATGTTTTCTTGTTCCAGAATATACAAAATTTCTAAAGCACTAGTTATAAGACAGATTAATGCTTAACAAAATATTCTGTAATATAAAATAATTGGGAGACTTATAGAACAAAAATATAATATGCAAGCAAGGCAAGATAATTTTGAGAGAGCAATGAAAAAAGTTGGTCAGCAATGTTGTACATTAAGAATCTACTCCATTATACCTAAGACGGTGAGAGATATCCGCAATGAGAATAAATTGAAAACAATAATAAAAGTATGGCTAACTGAGGAAGATCGATCTAGGATTCATACAATAATAAACTCAATATGTTTTATCCTCGCTTCCATGAGTTTATACAGGGTGGCCGGAGGATTGACGTCCACAAAACCAAAAACAGGTCCCTCATGTCATGGGGTATTCGAATCATCCCCATGTATGTTATCCGATTTTTCACGGTTTTCGAGTTATGAAATTTAAGAATTTTCGCCTTGAACATCTTCAAAAATTAAAAAAAAAAATTAGAAAGCACTGACGTGAGGTCAGATTGCTTTGGCGCTCTTGTTGAGCTACTTGCGAGTAAATATTCAAACCATAACAAATCTAGAAGCACTCTGATCAGGTGAACAATAGTCTTATCCCGTACTATGGGACAATGTGTTGCAAATAATGAACGCCTTTTCTGAATGTTGACAACGTATATTATTTCAGCCATCGAGATTGAATTCTCTTTCTATGATTTCTCGTTATGAAAAATTTTGATTAATATGACGCCAACTGACACTGATTAATGAGCCCGGCATTTGTCAATCGAATATCGATCTGTGATGGCCATCGTTCAAAGAAAATCATCGGGACATATGTCATTTCTCTTTTCTCTTGAGTAAATGAAAAAAATGATCATATCTTTAGATGGAAAAGAGCCATGGCAATGAAATTTGAGGATAAGTAAGATATCGATCACCTCAATATATTCACGAATTTTCATTGAAATCCGTAAAATATCTTATGGGATAGTGCGGATTAAAAAATTTTTTTTTGGAAATTTTTGGAAAATTTACTAGCTTGACGATTTCAGCGAAAATCTGCGAGCCGTTTTGTTGCAGCCTCCCTCAACAATATTTCAAGTATCAACTTGATCGTACGGATATTTTAGAAGTTATTGAGGAAACAAAATTTCAGATGCTCATAACTACTGAACCATCCAACGGATTTGGCCCAATAACGAACTTGACCGAGATATTTGGACCATTAACCTATTCTGAAAATATGAAAACTCTAGCTCAGCTTTTTTTTGAACGCTAAAGAGGATACGGCCGGCCGGCCGGACAGACTCAACTTTCGCCACGAATTCTTCATCAGGAGTCGAACCCAATCGATTGAGACCATTTTCGGCTCGATATTCCAAAATTACAGACATTCGGGCAAAATGATAGGTACTCTGTTCGGGTGAACAAGAGCGCCAAAAAAGACTTTTCGGATATTTTTTGTTTTAAATGGATCGCCATGAATTGTGCTTTCATACATAAATTAAAAAGCATCGTAACTTTGATAAAAATATGATAAAATTATGGAAATGCTGGTCTCAAGTGAGAAAGTTACGTATTTTGGATCATGATTCAAATTTTCAAATTTAAATCAAAAATGTAAGCAGGTTACTTCATGGTTTCTCAGTAGGCTCAAAAACTGCACCAAACACTCAGCTTTCAGAATCATTAATAAAAATGGTACTCAACCAGCTGGAAAAAATCATCGACTATTGAAATCTTTTATGAATTTTTGAAAATCTTCCTAGTCTGTCGATTTCTGTGAAATTTTTGGAACCTATTAATCGCATGGATATTCTAAACGTAATGGGGGAAACAAAATTCGGAAGCTCATAACTCCTGAACCATTGGATTGTTTAAGCCCAATAACGCACTTGACCGAGTTATTTGAACATTTAACATATTTCCAGAATATGAAAAATTCAAACTTCAATTTTCTTGAAGTAAATAGTTTAAATAGTCTATGAATAGTATATATCATTACTAGCAAGGTAAGGGGGTTTTTACTGGCGAATGGAGGATATAACTGACGAGCCGCAGGAGAGTCACTTACCTCCATGAGCCAGTAAAACTCGTTACCGAGCGTGTATTGTTTTATATTTTATTTGTTTCTCATTTGTAAAAAGGTTAGATAAATTCCAAAAATATCTCATAGTTTGTCGCAAATATCGTAAGCTATGGAAGCGTTGCCATGTCTGTTTATTTTTCTTTACATTTGTTTTGGCGAAAGCGAAAATGTACCAAAGAAATTATTGAGACAGCCAGTAGTGTAGCTTCAAGTTTATTACCTGCAAAATCAGTCACAAGGTACGAGCGAGAACGACGACTTCAAAAAGTGGCAAAACAAAAGTAGTGTGATTGGGGCAACTGAAGATGTTTTGTTTGTCTACTTGAATCAACTATTAGCTAGATTCTGCCCTAATACTTTATGGGCAAAATGGTCTATACTGAAAAGCTGCTTGGAAATGAAAGAAAATGCCCCTGTTCGCAGGTTTGTTTTCCTTAAAAAATTCATTGAAAAATATGACATTCAGTTGTCATTTGCAGATTTCAAAAGGTAAAAGCGTTTCTGAAAAGAAAAAATGAGCGTTACACGCCAAAAAAGGACAAGGTATTAAGTAAAGAAGAGGCTGAACAATATTTGGGATTTTTGGATGTTGTCGATGTGACGAAATTCTCTTCTTAAACATGAAAAATGTGAAAGATATAGGAAAATAGGTTATTGTAACATTACGGCAAACAAAAAATGTAACAGCAAGAAGATTCACCATAACCGATGATGGCTGCAGCTTCAAGCCCTGCATGTTATACAGAAAATATGTAAATCTTCGGCCTCCTGGAACGGAAAGCCTAAGATTTTTCTTGACATACCGACATGGAAAGTGCAATTCCCTTTATGCTGGCCAGGACACTATCGGTGGTGTCCCAAAGCAAATAGCGAAATATTTATTTTTAAAAGACCCAGAGTTATACACCGGCCACTCTTTTCGCAGAGCTGGAGCCACTATGGTTGCGGATTCGGGTGGAGATATTTTAGCACTAAAACGTGCAGGAGGATGAAAGAGCAGCGAAATTGCGTTGAGTTATGTCGATGATTCGGTCAACAAAAAAAATCGAAAGGTCTAGCAAATTATTCGGTAGTAAGGAGAGTACAATGTTCTGCAGTCCTCGAGTTCACCAGTTTCTGAGTCAACAGATGGTTCATCATCATCAGTATCCACTCCTTCATCATCAAAATTCTGTGTTACTGGAAATAACAATTCTACCATGATTTTCAACATATATGACGATAAAACAAAATTTTCTAATGTAAATAATACCATTATGTGAAAGTTATTTGGGTTCTTGGCTAATGGGGCTATTTATAATCAAACAACCATTGGTACAAACACCTATATTTCGGAACTATATTGGTTCCTTCATCAGGATGCTGAAAAATTTTTTTAACAGATTTACACAAGGACCCAGTTTATACCAGGTATGGGGATAAAAATCTTAACAATTAAAAATATCTATTTAAAACAGGTATAAGAAAGAGTCATCAACAACTAAAACATAATGTTACTCACATGCGTCAGTTGCTGTAGAGAAAAGAGGCAAACTGAATGGAAAACATTCCTCAGAAAATAGCTACGAGGCTATAATATCAAATGATCAAAATGGAGACATTCAAAAACCGACAGATTCAAAAACGGATACAAACAGTCGTTTTAGGTTAGGAGAGACCACAGACGAGAGCAGAGAAGGCAAAAGAGACCAATTTCAAATCTATGAAAACGAGGACGTGGCGTTTATCGAGGTACGGGGGCCATCTCTTAAGTCTAGATGCAGGAGATAACTATAAATGTTACTGAGACCTTTTATGTCTGTTCTTTTATTAACACTATTGTTGTTTTCGTTAATAAAGCACATTTCTTGGAATATTCTTTTATGATAATTTTTGCAAAAGGAGAGGACCTTCGCTTGCTCAAAATTAAACGGGTGAAGGTTTTTAACTGCATGATTGGACAGCGCACAATTTTCGGATAAAGACCTGATGTCACTTCGATGACCGGAAAACGACGTTTCAAGGACTGAGATGTTTGTCCTATATAGATGCTGGGGCAATCATTGCAAGGGACTGAATAAACACAGTCAGAATGGTTAAAAAGGGGAATTCTGTCTTTTAATCTGGAAAACAGAGCTCCATTTGAGAAAACGTTATATTTGGCAATCTTTAAATTTCTGATGTTGGATAGAATGTGGATCAACTTATTGGTGAGACCAGGAAGATAAGGCAGGGAGGCATATTTTGGGATATCCAATTCTGAGTTGGTGGTACCATTGATAATTCTTCCTTCATTGTTCTGGGGTGCAATGGAAAGTTCTTCTTGTGTTGTTGGGGTCCCTACGTGACCGTCACCTTGCCGCGGTGTAGGGCTTATGACCTGCTTGCAGGTGTACTAGGAACGGTCTAGAGGTCAGTCATGATCTTATTGCGGAGCTTGGCTCAGGCTCGAATACCCAAGATTCAAAACTGAGAAGGGAATGCGTTCCCGTAGCATGTCCTAGCCAATGACGCGATGATTGGTACCACGGGGGGGCAGTCCAAGCCCCTAGGTCGGAAGAGCTTTGTCTCTTAGACCGGATACTGCCTCGCTTGAGGAAGGACTCGTGGTGGCAGTGGTTGAAAGCCCGCATGCTGGGCGAGAGGGTGAAACCTCGACGGGTGAGCTGCGTTCTCAGCTCGGGCGCTAGCCTGCAGAGCTAGAAGTGACTTGGATAGTGTTGCGGCTTGACTAGTAGTGGTTAGGCTTGGGTAAACCGATACCGAACTAGAAGTTAAGCCTGAGGCTTAACGTGCTGGCGTGGACATTTCCGGCCCAATGCCCTCATGTGGGGTACGTGTGGCGAAAAGAACGACCATGAGTCAACTTCAGGCCGCACGATAAACTGCATGCTTGGGCAACCAAGTAGGCACCAGAGCTCTGTGTTGTTGGGGTGCAGTAGATGAGTTTATTAAGCAGGCCTTTAGGGTAGCCATTCTCTCTGAGGACGTTATACAATTCTCTGAAGGCTGTCCTCTGATAATCTTGATGTGCAATCTTATGAATTCTATCTTTCAAGTTTCGGATCACGTTCACTTTCACTTTCCAATCATGATTTGATCGATAATGGATGTATCTGCCTGAACTAGTAGGTTTTCTATACCAGTTTAATCTCAAGGTGTTGTCTGGGGCTCTGATAACTCTTGTGTCTAGGAAAGGAACCGAATTCTCATTCTCCTCTTCCACCGTGAACTGGATGTGTTCATCCAGTCCAATAAGTTGATCCACATTCTATCCAACATCAGAAATCTAAAGATTGCCAAATATAACGTTTTCTCAAATGGAGCTCTGTTTTCCAGATTAAAAGAGAGAATTCCCCTTTTTAACCATTCTGACTGTGTTTATTCAGTCCCTTGCAATGATTGCCCCAGCATCTATATAGGACAAACATCTCAGTCCTTGAAACGTCGTTTTTCTGGCCATCGAAGTGACATCAGGTCTTTATCCGAAAATTGTGCGCTGTCCAATCATACAGCTAAAAACCTTCAGCCGTTTAATTTTGAGCAAGCGAAGGTCCTCTCCTTTTGCAAAAATTATCATAAAAGAATATTCCAAGAAATGTGCTTTATTAACGAAAACAACAATAGTGTTAATAAAAGAACAGACATAAAAGGTCTCAGTAACATTTATAGTTATCTCCTGCATCTAGACTTAAGAGATGGCCCCCGTACCTCGATAAACGCCACCGCCTCGTTTTCATAGATTTGAAATTGGTCTCTTTTGCCTTCTCTGCTCTCGTCTGTGGTCTCTCCTAACCTAAAACGACTGTTTGTATCCGTTTTTGAATCTGTCGGTTTTTGAATGTCTCCATTTTGATCATTTGATATTATAGCCTCGTAGCTATTTTCTGAGGAATGTTTTCCATTCAGTTTGCCTCTTTTCTCTACAGCAACTGACGCATGTGAGTAACATTATGTTTTAGTTGTTGATGACTCTTTCTTATACCTGTTTTAAATAGATATTTTTAATTGTTAAGATTTTTATCCCCATACCTGGTATAAACTGGGTCCTTGTGTAAATCTGTTAAAAAAATTTTTCAGCATCCTGATGAAGGAACCAATATAGTTCCGAAATATAGGTGTTTGTACCAATGGTTGTTTGATTATAAATAGCCCCATTAGCCAAGAACCCAAATAACTTTCACATACTACTAAATCCACGGCTAATCTCCTCCTACATCGTAAATAATACCACTAACTTGTAAAAAGTTTGCAAGTTAACTGTCAGTTTTACAAGTTAGTGACTTGATAAAATAAACTTTCTTGATTAATATTGTGTTTTTGGAAACTGACTTTTACAAATGAAAAACAAATAAATGACATTTTCAGTCATTGAACCATTTACTATATTGTTGTTGTAATTTTCATTCCGCATACTCTCCAATCAGCCTGTATACAATATGAAATGCACATTTATGCATCTCGAATACGTCCATGAGGAAGGTAGGTATATTGAGAATCCTCAATTCTCTCATAACTTAAAATCGTCATTATTTCCGAATGACAATAATCAATTGAACAATTCACATTCTCTCTCATTTTCGAATAACCAATTTCATCAATAAAATAACAAGACGAACATTACTGAATTCTAAAGAGGTAACAATTCAACTCTTCTAGAAGTTACGAAATAATTAGTACTGTCTTAAGGTTCCTAAAATCACTTTCACACCATCCATTTGAGTGAGTTATTACATTTCTTATGACAACCATATATATATAATTGTTGTGAAGTTCTTGACCCTGTTTCGAATTTTTAAAAATTCGGAATTGGTAATTCCCAACCTCCATCAACATCGGAAACGTTTCGTAAATCTGCTCGTAATAATAACTCTATTACCGATGCTTTTTCAACAAATCTCTAGCCAATAATTAAATATTCGGTTAATTTGAATTAATAAAACATTGCTGGGCAGTTTAAATGCCTATAAATCTGTAAAAAGTCGTATTAATGCTCTAAATGACTAAGATATCATTGCATAACTCTTGAACAAAATGCCAGGATACTTTCATGACCGCAAAAAGTAACCAAATTTTGTTCGGCATCTTTGCCTGACCCTGGGATAGGTCATCAACTTTCGTAATACACATTTTATATGCAGACGCCGAACCATGATGACATGAAGATGAATTTGTTCGTTCTGTTGATTTTCTTTACGCATTATTAGAATCACTACGTTCATTGGTTTATTTCATACTGATACATTACAAAGGAATAAATGCTTAGTTACCGTAACTATAAACATTGTCATAACATCTACTTTAGATGGAGTTAAAACTCCATCTAAAGTATTCACAAAAACAAAACCGACAGTTCGAATTTACCACTAAATTTGTTACCCGAATTGCAAGGATTTTCTATTAAACGTTTGTCACTATTAATGACTGTATTCAAACATTAAGTTGTTTCCCTTCTTTCATCTGACATGCCAGCTAACCTTCTTGCAGTTTTGTTTTTCAATTCCATACTGTCGGCCAAATACCCTTCTGCCACCGTTGAAATTCGCCATTCGCAGAAGTCCTTCGCTGATAATGTCCTGTTACGGTTTCTGGATTCGGCAATTCCAAAAAACTAGCAATGTTGCTTGGAATTTTCTCGACTGTATTTTTTCCAACCCGTTGAACTGAGCAACGTTTTCCGCGACACGTTAGAAAAAATCTTTCCGGTCCCGATGGACGTAGAAGCATATAATAATAAAAATAGTTTATTGAGCATAAACATTAATCGCAAGAGCCTGTACGCGATTAATATTTTACATCTTCATAAGCATTACGATAGCCATTGAGAGGAATAAACAAATATAAATTCTACAGATATACAAATGGTTAATCGACATCACCAAAGAACCTTATTAACTAAGGGTTGACCAGCGAGTGGAAATACTGCTCGTCCTTCCCACACACCCATGCCCTGATTTCATGCTTTCGTCTTCTAGGATTTTGTACCCTTCTGATCTCGTTCGGAACCTCGTTATATACAGGGTGAGTCTTTGACCAGTGCGTTAATTTTAACCATAGGTTCTTGAGATCAAAAGAAACACTTTTTCCATTACGGTTTTTCTATATTCAGCTGCGTTGAAAAGTTATAAGCATTTTAAGTTTTCACATTGGGCAAATACCCCTCTGTAGTCCAGTTTAGTTTGAATGAAAAATACCTTCCACAGCATCCACTATTGAATCTGAATTGCTTAAAAACATTATTTTCCCTCTAAGTAATGATTCACTCACTCATGTTACATCCGATGAGGTCCATATCCAGAAGGAAGATACAAAATACTTATTTTCTGGTAAAAAAATTCAACACCATAAACATAGATTTTTGTTGTTCTACTATATTTTCTTTCTACTTCAAGATTATAAACCATACCTTTCTAGTGAGAAATTTAAAAAAAAACTCAGAATTATTGGGTTTTATCATCATACATTTGTAATTTTCTTCTTAAAATTTCTAAATCATGATAACCATCATTTCTATGAAACTTCCAAGGCAAGAGGTTAACACTGTGCTTTTTTTTTCACTCAAAGCCAGAAAAAATCATCTATGATTTTCCAAACACTGATATTTCTGAAGTTTCTTCTCCTTGATCGAGACCAGTGAACAGGTTTTTTCTGTACTGAATCCCAATAACAATTTACCTGGATAGATTACAAGTATTTCCAGATTTAGGTGTGCAATTATACTTTCTTGAAGAAATACCTGAATTTGATTTTGAAAAATCAACTAGGTGTTCTTTGATAAAAAATTTTTTGTTAGATCATTAATATGAATCTATTCTGTTTAGACTATAATTACTGATTACTGATTTGTATAATCTGTTTTAATTACGTAAACAAGAACATAAATATTGAATAATGGTTATTCATAGATTATGTCAAATTTTAATACCTTACCATAGAATATTGATTTATTACCGAACCCCAGGAGACAAAAAATTAATAATTGCAAAGTTTTTTTTAAATGAAAGATAATATCTGTAACTATTATTGATGTTTAGTTATAAATTTCCTCAGAATAATTAGAGTGAATTATTATCACATTGAAATATTATAACGTCTCTGTGGTGGGTAGTTCCAAATAAAAAAGTGTTCTGTGGTTTCTTGTTGTTTTGATTGTGTTTGAAACTGTCAAAAGTTATTTGTATCTTCAAAAAAGGTGGAAAATTTTTAAGGATAATATCGATAGTTTTAAATTATTATGGTCAGAAATTGCAATCTATTCTAATCTATCTTGTTTATGAGCTTATAGCTTCCAGATTCAATATTGTTTGAATTTTAATTAACCATCCATCATAACAAACATTCAGAAATATTAAAACTAAGTCAAATTCTATTATCTCTCAAGTTTGTGAACAAGGTTGAATCGGTGTATGAAATAAAGATAATAAAGGCATAAAACAAATCTAGGAGTCTGGGTTCGAAGTTTTTAAAACTCATATGAGCTCAATTTGCAGCATTCCTATGTTAGAATAGACATAATTTGATGAACCCTGAAAGTCTGAAGCTATAAAAAACCAGCTCTTCATAAAGACAAGTTTTCAATTTAACAGGTCCTGACAGAAAATACTTTACCTATTTCAACGGTCAAAATATACCGAAGAGTGATGGAAAACTTTTTCTTTATTTATTATGGAATATTATTCTGGATTGAATATTAAACAAGGTGCTAGACATCATTAACAATGAATACAACAAATGGCAATTTAGATTTTGTGGTGAATGTAAGACAAAAATTGTTCAGTGGTTAATTTCATCTATAGTGTTTAGTGGTGGAACCATAGACTGGAGAGATTTCCCCAATCTTTTGTAGAAATATTTAATAAAGACATAAAATATGGCAACATTGAACAAATCTGATTATTGAATCATTTCAGCACAGAGTTGGATTTGGGAAAATCAGAAAATTTGGACAAAATTATATCGATTCAATTACTTTCAACTTCAAATATCTCAAGAATGGTGCAATTTAGGATAAAAGATGAGGAATGATTTTATATGCAAAAAAGACTAATGATTTCAGGAAGTACGAGATACGCACCTTTAGTTCAAGCGATATTTGTTTTTCATGCAATTTAACCAATCTGTAGAGTAGTAGTGAGAAACCCACAAGAAGTGGAATAAATCTATTGATGCCAAAATATGCACGAGTGTTATCAAAAACCTTCTACAAGAGATCATTTCAATTGATATTGTCGTTTGAATATTACAGGTGAAAATGCAATTTTTTTATGAAATTTCAACACCCTATATCTTTTGAACGGGGCCAAATTTGGAAAAATTGTTATAGGAAGAAAATGTTTCTTTTGACGTCAAGAATCTATGGTTAAAATTAACGCAGTGGTCAAAGACTCACCCTGTATACGTGGGGGCGAGATATGTGCAACATCTCTGCCCAATACGTTTCCTGGCTCTTGGAATCCAGAAGTGGGTGCTCCCCTTCCTAGTTTCATAATCATACTTTTTATGTTGCAGTATAATTTTTCTGGAACCGGTTGAATTCAACATCTGAAAAACAAATAGTCTGAGGGGGCTCATAATTTTCGAAATAGTGTACAGATCATCTGACGGAAACAATAGTGGTTTCCTGTGGATAACACGTAACAGCCATCTTCGCACCACCTCAACCCTTCTAGTGTGACATGGATATGCTCCATCCCAGGCCAGTATTCCATATTTTATATGTGGTTGACAAAGGGCCTTATATATGATCATCAGTTTTTCTTCGTCTAGGTATTCTCTGAGATATTTGAACTTTGATAGAAGACGACTTAGTTTTCCCACTACGTTATCTATGTGCTTATCCCATTTCAACTGTCTGTCAACTGTGATCCCCAAATATTTGATATTTGCTGCTTCCGAGATTGATATGTTGGCGTCGATCTCTAAATTACCCATATGTGGAAGTCCCGTTACATAACATGCAAAGAGTAAGTATTTCGTCTTTTCTGTGTTGATTGTTAATTTGTTCCTCCTGAACCATTGCACCATGTTGTACAAATCCTTCTCAGCACTGGATTTGAGATTTTTCCAAGAGGTTCCCTCATACAATATTGCGGTATCATCCGCAAAACTGATGATTTTCCCCCTCACATTCATGAACAGTAAGCTGTTCATATAAATTATAAACAGAACCGGTCCCAGTACAGTCCCCTGTGGTATCCCATATTCGATGGATCTTTTTTCGCTAGTGTGACTGTTTATCTTAACATACTATCCTCTATGAGTCAAGTACTCCTTTATCAAATCGTATGCGCTTCCTCGGAAACCATAGTGATGGAGTTTATGGAGGAGAATATCATGGGAAACCGTATCGAAGGCTTTTTCGAGATCCACAAAGACACCTAAACCAACCCTCTCTCCATCCACCCAACCATACTGTTATTGCATCCTCCGTCGATTTTCCCTCTCTGAACCCGTACTGACTTTGCGATGAAGTTTTGTTTTTTTTCCAAGAATTTCACAATACGGGTTTTGATTATTTTTTCTATGATCTTTGCGACATTAGATGTGACGCATATCGGTCTGTAATTCGATTCTGTGTTTTTGTCTCCAGATTTAAAAAACGGCTTGATGATCCCTATCTTGAAAATTTTCGGAAATTTAGAAGTTTCAAAGCACAGGTTGGTCAACAGCATTAGTGGTTTCGATATTTCCTCCTTGATATTCTTCAATAATTCTGTCTTGATTCCATCATGACCAGGGGCTCTACCTTTTCTTAGTGCCAGAATTGTATCTTCTATCTCTTTCTTACATGTTGGGAAAAGGAAGAAAGTAGCACCACAGGTTTGTTTCTCCAGATCTTCTTTAGGCGTTTTTGGTATATTTTCTGCCAATTCCTTCCCTACTTCACTATAATATCTGCCGAATTCCTCTACAATTTGTTCCCCCTCTCTCAGCTCCCTGCCCTCATAATCAACAATATACTCTATATCACTTCTCGACTTGTTCTTCCCACTAACATTTTCATTGAATGACCAGAGAGTTTTGGCCTTTGAACCATTCTTAGAGACGAATTCGTCCAGGTAGTTTCTTTAAGCCTCTCTTATTATCCTCTGAAAGGTATTTCGATATTTTCTATACTGGTCTTGCAAGTTTTTGTCTAGTGGGTTTTTCATAATCTTTTTGTACAAGAGGTTTTTCCTATTCATAGACTGCAGTAAACCTGGAGTTATCAAATCTTTAATCGCAAATTTTCTACATGTTATTTTGATCTCAATAGAGTTCTTTTGTACAAAATAATTCAATATCTCAATAACGACTCCGCAAATGAATCTGCGTCTTCGCCATCTATTCTTCTCAGATCTCTCCTCAGTTGACTATAATCTATATAAGTTTTGTATTCGATTTTACCGAATTTAGGCGTTACTTCGGTATTCAGGCACAATATGATCGTATAATGATCTGTAACATCGGAGCGTACGATAAAAGATCTGCTACAATTATCAACTGGTTGCCGACCGCCATGGTCGAAACAAGAGCGGCTTGAAGGCCTGGTTACATTATTTATAAAAGAGCGGTAACCTAATAAGCTGATATGTTTTTGTATTCATCGACTGTCTCATTGGTTGACAAAAGATCTATGTTCATGTCTCCCACGATCACATACCCTTATCGTATCTATATAATCCGCCAAATCTCGCGTTAAATTTTTTGCACACCCCCTTGGCGAACGGTAAATTCCAGTTATCTCAATCCTTTTATCTTTCATTACGAGGTCTAATTGAAGAGCCTTAATATCTCCTATTGGTACTACCCTTCCACTGTATTTCAAATCCTCTCTAACATATATAACTATATATCATTTCTGTTATATGTTCCTTCGTTATAGTTACAGGTATATCCCTCAATTTTATATAATCATCCTAAATTCGTCAAAGTTCTTCTCAATATTTGCATGTATTATCTTAAATTTTGTCTTTACATTGCAATCCCTTAAATCTCCTACCATTTCCAAATATTCCGCCCTGTATATTCCTGAATCAAAATCCCTCAAATACTGGTCCATATCAACCAAATTGAAATGAACAAATAAAAAAGATCCAATTCAAATATTAAAAAAAAATTTAGAAAGCACTGACGTGAGGTCAGATTGCTTTGGCGCTCTTGTTGAGCTACTTGCGAGTAAATATTCAAACCATAAACATAATCTATAATCACTCTGATCATGTGAACAATAGTCTTTTCCCGTACTATGGGACAATGTGATGCAAATATGAACGCCTAATGAATGAACAAACCTATATCTCAAATTAAAAATAACTACTCATAATTTTCCCCAGGTTTTTTTCGAAGCTATAATTCCCTTTTCCTAAAAACTTATGTCAGTGCTTTTCTGAATTTTGACAACGTATATTATTTCAGCCACCGAGATTGAATTTTATCACTATGATTTCCCGTTATGAAAAATTTTGATTAATATAATGCCAACTGACACTGATTAATGAGCCCGACATTTGTCAATCGAATATCGATCTGTGATGGCCATCGTTCAAAGAAAATCATCGGGACGTATGTCATTTCTGTTATTTATCTTGAGTAAATTAAAAAAATGATTATATCTTTAGATGGAAAAGAGCTACGACAATGAAATTTGGGGATAAGTAAGATATCGATTACCTCAATATGTTCACGAATTTTTATTCAAATCCGAAAAATATCTTATGAGATAGTGAGGATTAAAAAAATTTTTTTTGGGAATTTTTTAAAAATTTTATAGCTTGACGATTTCTGCGAAATTTTGCGAGTTTTGTTGCAGCCTCTCTCAACAATATTTCAAGTATCAATTTGATCAGATGGATATTCTAGTAGTTATTGAGGAAACAAAATTTCAGATGCTCATAACTACTGAACCATCCGACGGATTTGGCCCAATAACGAACTTTACCGAAATATTTGGACAATTAACCTATTCTGAAAATATGAAAACTCTAGCTGATTCCTTCTGGATGCTAGAGAGGATACGGCCGGCCGGCCGGACAGACTCAACTTTCGCCACGAATTCTTTATCAGGGAGTCGAACCCTATCGATTGAGACTATTTTCGGCTCGATATTCCAAAATTACAGACATTCGGACAAAATGATAGGCACTCTTTTCGGGTGAACAAGAGCGCCAAAAAGAAAAATATATATTTTCTTCAATATTATCAGAATGAATATGGAGAAAAATTACTTGGAATCCTTAGTCACCCCTCTTCGGCTTGCCTGCACCGTTACCACTCCTCTGTCCCCTCTTAATGCCCTTTGAGTACTGCGATTGTGACCTAGTTCTTGTCAATTCCTCCCAATCCTTCGTTCTTTCCAGTACCTGGTTGATTGTTGTCAATTCCTTATTGATCTTCGAATCCTCCACCACCTGTAGTTGATCGTGCTCATCCAGCAAGTGCTTGTAATGTGCAATGGGGGCAGGACTATCCAGTACACTCGATGTCGCTACTATATCTATTGCTGCTTTAGGGTTAGACAGTTCAATTACCTCTTCAGGAGATGATGGAGGCGTAACAGTATCTTCTCCCTTTTTAGTTGTTTAATGGAAAATTTCTTACCATCCACAATTAGCCAGTCTCAACGGTGTGTTCTGGATAACATCCAGCATGCTTAATGCTTAACAAAGGTATAGATGCAGCTCCATATGCTTGTATACCATAGTTCAATCTTGATCTTATAAGGGATGTGTGAATCATCAAGAGTGTTTTTTCATCTGAACCCCATTTACGGTTCGATAGGTATCTCATCAACTTTAGTCCATCTTGACACTTCAGAACAAATTTTTTTATGTGGAGGTCCCATTTGAGCCTTTTGTCTAGAGTCATACCCAAGAATTTAATTTGTTCTATTTCTTCAATTGGTTCATTGTTAATTCTGACTGATATTTTTTTGTGTTGTTTTCTTTTAGCAAAAGTCATGTATTTGGTTTTGGTGGAGTTGAATGTGAAACCTGTTTTGATAGACTATTGTTCCAACTTATGGATGGCATTCTGAAGGTTAAACGCTATATTTTCCTAATTCCTTCCAGATATGTACAATATCAAACCATCTGCATATAGTCTAGCTGTTACTATTGCGTTAATTTCCTTCACTATATCGTTGATGGCTACTAAGAATAAGGTAACACTCAAGACGGACCCCTGAGGTATTCCATTCTGTAGAAATTTTTCTTCGGACAATTTTCCATTAACTTTAACTCTTATAGATCTATTTTTGAGGAAGTTAACCCTTATGCCCCAGGATTATAATGTGTTTATAATAAGGTTGATTCAAGCATACATTATTTATGTCGAAAAAAAGACATCCACACTGCATGCCGTTGGCAATTGTTTCATAAATTTCAGTTTCTAGACTGATAATATTTTCGGAAGTAGATCTTCCTCGACGAAAACCAAATTGCTGTGGTATTATAAAGTTATTTTTTTCTATATACCACAGCAACCTATTATTTAACATTTTTTCTAATAATTTGCACATAACACAGTTTAGCGAAATGGGTCGATATGATCTTGTTAATCAGGTTTCAAGATGGGAACAACCATTGCTTCAGACCAGGATACTGAGAATTTCTTTTCTAACCCAATTCTATTATAGATGTTTAACAGGTAAAGTAGGGCTGAGTACGGAAAGTAAAAGAAGAAAATGGCAGGTAAATCATCATGTCCCCCCGTATAGTTTCTGTTAATTCCGTTAATCGCTTCTTGCAGCTCCTCTATCGTGAAGCGGCTGTTTAAATCCTTATTTCCCTCATAGTTTTCATTTAAATGTGAATCCACATGCTGAAAATCCTTGGGGTAATTATGATTACTCGAGTTTGCTTCATATGTTTTTGCGAACTCGTTAGCTATTTCGAACTCATTTATACATTTTTTATCACCATCTTCAAAAAATTTTGTGGTAGTAGTTGGTGCCATTAATTTCATTATTATTAATTCCATACTCTTTCAATTGGAGTGTCACTGTTTAATGATGACACAAAGTTTTTCCAGGATTTCTTTCTACTCTGTTTTATAGTTTATCTTGCTCTTGCTCTCAGTTGCTTATATAAGAGTAGGTTCTCAGTGGTGCCTCTTCAGTCTATTGTAAGCGTGTTTGTAGGCCCGTACTGATTCCTCACACTTGTCATTCCACCAAGGTAAGGGTTTATGTTACTTCAAATTTTTTGTTTTCCCAATTACTTTTTAGGCCACCTCTTCGTTGATATCAATTTTTATTTCGTTTTTCTGAATTTCCTTGTGTAATTCTTCTGAGAAGTCATTCCAATTCGCTTGCTTCAATCGCCACGTCGAGGGAGCCTCTGATATTTCTTGCTTATCCGAGATCTCAAGGTCTATCAATATTGGGGCGTGATCACTGCCATACGTTATTGGTAATGCAGTCATACTTAAGAAGCCAGAGAGATGTATATCCGATACGCATAAGTCTATTGTAGAATATTTCCCGTTGAATGGGTTGAATCTAGTGGGTTCACCTCTATTGATAACGACTAGATTCAGTTGGTCAAATATACTCATTATTGTATTTCCCCGTTCATCTGTAGAGAGACTTCCTCAGGAAATGTTGTGTCTATTAATATCACCTACTATGATTTTAGGTTGTGGTATTTGATCTATTGCATTTGTCAACTCAGTTTCATCTATTGCTTTATCTGGGGCTATGTATATGTTTCCTATATGTACTATGTTGGGGATTTTAGCTTCAACTACAACAATTTCAGGATTTGAATTAATATTCAGTTGGGTAGCATCAAAATTATTGTTTATATAAGTAGAGACTCCGAACTTTTCGTGACATTGGATCTATTTTCATGGAAGCATTTGAAACCATTAAGATCTGAATTTGATTTATTATTGAAGTGAGTTTCTTGTAGGCATATAATTTTAGGGAAGTTATCTTTAATAAGAAGTTTAAGCATTTCTAGTTGGGTCTTGAACCAATTCATATTCTACTGCATTAAAGTAGCCATTTTAATGTGTTGAGGGTATATCACTTTCTGATTTTGAGGTCTGGGAATTTTCAAATTGAGTGTCTAAGTTTACTTATTTAGCTAGTTTGTTTCTGATTTTTGTGCATTTTGATTTCATTGATTTATATTTTATGTGAGGGTAAATTAAGGTAAGCATACTAACATCCTCTGTATATCGTTTGCAGGCACTTATCAGATCGTTGTAATTGTGAGCAAATTCGAAAAATTTTATCAGTTGTTCAAAATTAAGGGTTAAATTGCTTTTCTAAATCAATAGTTCTGTGTCAGTCAACTCTTCTCTGTAATTGGGAGGGTCTTTTTTGTTATTATGTTTTGGTTTTTTAGTAGATTTGGTTTCGTAAATATTGGTTTTTCTGTAGTTAGTTCAGGGGATGGTGTTGATGTTTCCGATATTGTTCGTTTGTTTTTGGCGTGTATATCTTTATCAGTTGTAGATTCATTCATTTCTGTTCCCATAATGGTTGTTATGTTGTTTAATGTTTGTTGTTCAGTAGTGCTGGTTTGTATAGATTGCGTGTGGCATTTGGCAGCACTGTGTCCATGTTGTTTGCATTCGAAGCACGTCATATTATCTAATGTTAGAAAATAGCGATATTGTATGCCTTCATGTTCTACTAAAATTGACTCAGGTATTTCTGTATTGTTTTGTGCAATATACAGGGTGAGTCTTCGACCACAGCGTTAACTTTAACCATAGATTCTTGAAGTCAAAGGAAACATTTTCTTCCTATAACATTTTTCCAAATTTGGCCCTGTTCAAAAGATATAGGGTGTTGAAATTTCATAAAAAAAATGCATTTTCACCTGTAATATTCAAACGACAATATCAATTGAAATGATCTCTTGTAGAAGATTTTTGATAGCAGTCATTCATATTTTGGCATCAATAGATCTATTTCATTACTTTTGGGTTTCTCACTACTACAGATTGGTTGAATTGCATGAAAAACAAATATCGCTTGAAGTAAAGGTCCGTATCTTGTATTTCCTGGAAACATTAGTCTTTTTTTCTTTGTCTTTTTGCTCGCTTGTTCCAGTAGAACAGGGTGCTATCTTTCTGCTGAAATAACTGTCATTTTTCAATATCTCGACTTCCTGATGATGAATACTTGGTCAGAATTGATTATGTCCGTCTGACCGGTCGTATAGACTCTATCTTCCGAAATAGGTGAGCTACAGCTTTTATATCTCCGGAATAGGATAATTGTCCAAATACTTCGGCGGTTGTTCGGCCGAATCTGTCAAATAGTTCAGCTGCAAAGATTTGGATTCCTTAGCAATATCTGGAACATCCATCCGATCAAATTTTATCTTGAAGGATGTTTGAGTGATCTTGGAATAAATAGTCTCGCAAAATTCCATAGAAATTGACACGATAGAAAAATCAAAAGAATATATTTTCCAACACTTGATATCTCTCGAATTTCGGATTTCAAAAAAAAAAAATTGCGTTTATGGAGGTTGGTAATATCATACGTATCTTTCAAATTCAATAAAGTTCTTCAAGGAGCCCGAGAACATGAGTATACAGGGTGAGTCTTTGACCACTGCGTTAATTTTAACCATCGATTTTTGAGTCAAAAGAATTATTTACTTCATATAACATTCTTCCAAATTTGGCCCCGTTCAAATGATATAGGGTGTTGAAATTTCATTAAAAAAATGAATTTTCACTTGTAATATTCAAACGACGATATCAATTGAAATGATCTCTTGTAGGAGGATTTTGATAACAGTCATGCATTGGAAGAGTCATCATTAGATTTATTCCATTTCTTGTAGGATTCTCACTACTACTCTACAGATTGGTTAAATCACATGAAAAACAAATATAGCTTGAACTAAAGGTCCGTATCTTGTACTTCCTGGAATCATTAGTATTTTCTGCAGATAAAATCATTCCTCATCTTTTCTCCTTAATTGCACCGTTCTTGAGATATTTGAAGTTGAAAGGAATAATTTTGTCCAAATTTTCTGATTTTCCCATATCCAACTCTGTGCTGAAATGATTCAATAATCAGATTTGTTCAATGTTACCATATTTTATGTCTTCATTAAATATTTCTACAAGGTTGAGGAAATCTCTCCAGTCTATGGTTCCACCACTAAACACTATAGATGAAATTAACCACTGAACAATTTTTGTCTTACATTCACTACAAAATCTAAGTTGCCATTTGCTGAATTCATTATTAAAGATGTCTAGCACCCTGTTTATTATTGAATCCAGAGAAATATTCCATAATAAATAGAGAAAAAGATTTCCATCACTCATATAGATACTTCGGTATATTGACCGTTGAAATAGGTAATGTATTTTCTGTCAAGACCTGTTAAATTGAAGACTTGTTCATCAAATTATATCTATCTAGTTTCAAAAACTTCGGAACCAGTCTCCTGGATTTGTTTTGTACCTTTAAAGAAATTTTTTCACATCTTATTTCATACATCGATTCAACTTGGTTCATAAACTCAGGAGATAATAGAATTTGACTGAGATTCAATATTTCTGAATGTTTGTTATGATGCATTATTAATTAAAATTCTATCAAACTGGAAGCTATAGGCTCATAAACATGCAAGTTTAGAATAGAATGCGTTTTCTGACAATAATTATTTCATACTTAATTGAATAATTTCAATCTATCGAATTTATCCCTATAATATTTTCCTCTTTTTTTTTTGAAGATACACATAACTGTTGACAGTTTCAAACAGAATCAACACAACAAGGAACCACAGAACACTATTTTATTGGGAACTACCCACCACAGAGACGTTATAAAAACATTTTAATGTGATAATAATGCACTCTAGTTATTCTGAAAAAAATTATAACTAAAGATCAATAATGATTACAGATATTATCTCTTTTTAAAAAACCTAGCAATTATTAATTTTTTTCTATCCTGGGTTTCGGTAATAAATTGATATTATATGGTAAGATATTAAAATTTGACATAATCTATGAATAACCATTATTCAATATTTATGCTTTTGTTTACGTGATTAAAACAGATACTCTAATTATAAAATCCAAAAATTCACGCATGTTCAGTAATTAATTATAGTCTGAACAGAATAGATTAATATTGATGATCTAACAAAAATTATTTAATTATAGCACATCTAGTTGGTTTTTTTCAGAAGCAAATTCAGGTGATCAAACTCAATTTCTCCAAGCAAGTATAATTGCGCACCTAAATCTGGGAATATTTGTAATCTTTCCAAGTAAATTGTTATTGGGATTCAGTACAGAAAATAATCATCAAGCAAAGTAACATCACTCTAAAATAATTATTCCTAGTGACATCATTCATTGTTGTTGAACTGGTCTTTGTCAAGGAGAATAAACTTCAGAAATATCAGTGTTTGGAAAATCATAGATAATTTTTTCTGGCTTTGAGTGAAAAAAAAGCAAAGTGACAACCTCATGCCTTGGAAGTTTTCATAAAAATGATGGCTTTCATGACTTGGAAATTTTAAGAAGAAAATTACAAATATATATGATGATAACATCCAATAATTCTGAGGTTTTCTTGTAATTTCTCACTAAAAAGGGATGGTTTATAATCAAAAAGTAGAAAGAAATGGTAGAACAACAAAAATCTATGTTTATGGTGTTGAATTTTTTTTTTACCAGGAAATTATTATTTCGTTACTTACTTCTGAATATGGACCTCATCGGATGAAACATGAGTAAGTGAATCATTACTTTAGAGGGAAAATAATGTTTTTAAACAATTCAGATTCAATAGTGGATGCTGTGGAAGGTAATTTTCATTCAAACAAAACTGGACTACAGAGGGGTATTTGCCCAATGTGAACACTTAAAATGCTTTTAACTTTTTAACGCAGCTGAATATGGAAAAACCGTAATGGAAAAAGTGTTCCTAACCTATGGTTAAAATTAACGAAGTGGTCAAAGACTCACCCTGGATAGGAGATTTTTTCTAATTTTATTCCAGCAGTCACAGAATTTCATGAAATGAAGTGAAGAATGGGTGTGGATCTTTTACTTGATCGTTCCATACATTCGAAGTGGTAATATTTTAAAGTGCAATTTTTTCAACATAAATTCATCCGGCTTGCTACTTAGCTATAAGTGTCGAAGAAATTGGGGTTCTTGAAATTAGAGGAGCTAGAAACTTTCAAACTACTTTCGAACTCATTAGTCTCACCTGTGATCAAAACTACCAGAATTAAAAAAAAAAGTAATTAGGAAAAAACCGAAGTCATTTGAATCTTAGATTTGCGATATGTTTTTTAAAAGTATCAATAAAAATATATTTAACAAGAAATCACACTATTGAAAAAGTTCATTTATTTTTTACAGTTATAATCGTACATTCAATGAGAATAATTATGTCAACCGGTATGGAGGTGACAATAATTCAACAATTTCTATCTGAATTTTGTTGTTTTTGCGTATTGCGTATCTGCGTATCTAATTAGACATTTCCTGGGTTTTCGTTGAAAAATCCCAAAAATGAAAATTTTCCATCCAAAAACCTCGAAGTTATTCTTGTTTCAGCGGAGCTCTATTTTCGATTTTTTTTTCGAATTTTTCCGCTCAGAGAGAATTTTCCAACCCAAACTGAAAAATGTTACATCAAAATAACTTGAAATTTTCTAAGGAATCTATTTCTGCAATAAAAAAATGGTGTTGTAATTTGAAAAACGGAAGTTGACGTCATTTCCGAAAAAACCGGAGGTGCTCATGCATTGAAAATATTTTAGATTTCATCAGCGTCGTGAAATACTTATAAGTGCTGAATTTCATAAAAATACGTTCAGTAGTTTCCCGTATAAATATGGGTGAGGTTCCTCTTGAGAGACCCTGTATACCGAAGTACCTATGTGAGTGATAAAAATCTTTTTCTCTATTTGTTATGGAATATTACTCTGAATTCAATATTAAACAAGTTGCTAGACATCATTAATAATTAATACAGCAAATGGCAACTTAGATTTTGTAGTGAATGTAAGACAAAAATTGTTCAGTGGTTAATTTCATCTATAGTGTTTAGTGGTGGAACCATAGACTGGAGAGATTTCCTCAACCTTGTATCAGAAAATTTAGAGAAAATTATATCGATTTAATTCCTTTCAACTTCAGATATCTCGGTGCAATTTAGGAGAAAAGATGAGAAATGATTTTATCTGCAGAAAATACTAATGATTCCAGGAAGTACAAGATACGGACCTTTAGTTCAAGCGATATTTGTTTTTCATGCGATTTAACCAATCTGTAGAGTAGTAGTGAGAATCCCACAAGAAATGGAATAATTCTAATGATGCCAAATATGCATGACTGTTATCAAAAACCTTCTACAAGAGGTCATTTCAATTAATATTGTCGTATAATATTAGAGGTGAAAATGCAATTTTTTTATGAAATTTCAACACCCTTTATCTTTCGAACGGTGCCAAATTTGGAAAAATGTTATAGGAAGAAAATGTTTCTTTTGACGTCAATAATCTATGGTTAAAATTAACGCAGTTATCAAAGACTCACCCTGTATAATAGGTTGCTAAATATCTTTCGCTTTTTTGCCCTTTATTTATTTAATTTCATCACCCTCTATACTCCAGGATCTTTTTTTTCCTGTATAGATGTAGTGAATCTGTGTTCTCGAAAAAATACTGTATGCTGGCGCAACTGGTTTCTTCATAAATTGCTATTTAATTGAACCCACATACCAATTAAAATTTTCAACATTATCCTATGAACAGTGCCTCTAGGGTATTAAGTGCTCTGGAAGTGTTCTTCATAATTTGAACTCATGATCTCATTTTTGAGATGAAATTTAATATTGGTCTACATTTTTGTGTTATTTGTCCTGTATATGTGGAAACAGATTCGTCATCTGCTTTGTAATATCTTTCATGTATCATGAAAATTATTGCCAAAATGTCTTCAATTATTCGCTTAAATTAATACCTTGACTCTTATGTGTCACACAGTAAATACAAAGAAAATCTAATTTTTGAATGAAAAGATGAATTATCTAGACGAAACTTTCCTGCTTCGAAAAGTAGAGATCATATCTATTTTGAGAGAATATGTGTTTTATAACGTCATCGGTAAATTTCGATGATTTCAGACCCTGGGTGCTAAGTTATTCCAGAGATTAATTCTATTAGTTTGCTCATAAAATAACGCCCATGTTTGTATAATTTCGTGTCACCTCCGCATTACTCGGAATTAAGCATTTTTTGCAACTCTTGTAAAAGTCGAATCCTGTTTTTGGATAGTACTCAAATGGATGAAGTTATATCCTTGAAAATGTTACACGAGTCAAATAATTAATGACGCTATCACCATCGTCAATTTTTTATTTTCTTAACACCAACGTTACGTAAGTTTTTTTCCAAGTGCCTAATATTACATTTATAGAGCATAAAATTCTAACTTCACCTTCCATTTTTATTTTTAAATGTCTTCTGCACGTGAATGAAAATGAAGAAAATATTGTTCGGTTGTCTAGTTTTCACAACTATGGTACCAGAATTGAAAGAACTCTATTTGTCCCTAAGAAAAAACAACTAAGCTTGAGATGTCTCCTTCCAATGTATTAAACTTTATAATCAGTTGCCTCACAATGTTTGATTACTAAATTCCAGAAAATGTAAAAAAACTGTTAAGAACTTAATGTTGGACAAATGTTATTATACAGTAAATGAATACCTTAATGATGTCATAGTGCGTAGGTAATGTAATTTCTATTTTCCACTTTATGACTTGTCCTAAACATTACTGACTCAAAGGATGAATAAACATTATTATTGTTTTTTTCCTTTCGTGTGAGGGGAAAACCCTTTATGGGCGCTCAGAGGGTCCGCACTCTAGGAAGTGTGATACTCCAAGATCTTGTTTGGTTACTCACTAAAAACCCTTCACACATTCCATGGAGAAGTTGTTCGTCCGGCCCTTGCAGCGTCACTTAACAAAAGAGATGAGCTGCAAGTGGCATCTAAAGTTCATGTGATCTGATGATATGCAGTGACCCAAGCAACACCGCCTTCTGTATTCTGTGCGCTAGTATCTCGGCTTCAGATCTGCAGGCCGGAATAATTTTCAATTCTTCCACGTAGTTGGCTCTCATTCCACCGAGACGTCCTATGATTAGTACAACCATCCTAACTTTATGACCTGGGTACATAGTTCCAAGCTCGAAAACAAGATCTTTGTATTTTTGCCTTTTCTGTTCTTCTTTCATCACTATATTGTTTTCTGCAGGGGAGGAGAATTCCACGACGAACAATTCATTCAGTTCTTTGTCTAAAAGAAGTATGTCTGGCTTTATTGCATTGATCTGACGTGTTGTTGAGACAGGATAGTTCCAGTATATTCGAGCTCTATCGTTCTGGACCAACGCTTTAATCTCCAGAGGCACATATGGTAGCACCGGTTCTTTGTCTATCTCATATGCCGCTCTTAGATGGAAGTAGAGAGCTCGGAGTGCCGCGTTGTGTCTCTCTATATACCCTGATGGAGCATGGACTCTGCAGGCGGAAAGAATGTGCATAATCGTTTCTTGTTGACTATGGCACGCTCTGCAAGTTGTTGGGGTGTCCATTTTCATGATGTTCTTTTTATACCATCTGGTATTTATTACTCCATCCTGACACCCCATCACAAATCACTCCGTCTCTGACTTAAGGCTAGCCGACTTTAGAAAGGTGAAAGACAATTTTTCCGACAGATCTTTGTCTTTTAAACTCCTGAAAAATATGGAGTGCAGGCT
Source organism: Micraspis discolor (assembly GCA_030674115.1). Lineage (NCBI taxonomy): Eukaryota > Metazoa > Arthropoda > Insecta > Coleoptera > Coccinellidae > Micraspis > Micraspis discolor. The sequence continues at coordinate 24,915 of JARTUT010000042.1, forward strand.
CTTACTCATATGATGTTCGAGTAATGTATTCGACTGAGACTTCCGGATCAGTCTTGCTAGCCTTCTTTGGTCCGCTTGAGTGATTGGTGTTCCAGCACTCTCAGGATCGATCGATACGCTGGTTATGCTGAGCTTTTCCAAGGCTCTTTTTCCAGCTCGGACTAGGAAGGCTCCGTGGTTCGCGAGTTCATGCTGAGCTACAAACTTCAGAAGCGGATCTTCACTTCTTAGGATCCTTACTGCTGTTTCCAATGTTTGTTGATAGTGTTGATATTCCAAACATTGCAATCCTCTACACCCCTGGCTTCGGGAAAGGTATATATATCCTCTGAATCGAACTATTTGGATGAAGGCTACGATTCATGTTCATCGTTTTTCTTGTTGACCTATCAAGTTCGAGGAGTTCGTTCACCGTCCAGTTTACCACCCCGAAAGAGTAGGTAAGTATCGGGATGGCTAGTATATTTGTAGCTGATACTTTGTTCTTTCCTGACAGCTGTGATTTCCAGATGTCTCTCAGCTTCTTCTTGTAGCTGGCTGATAAGGCGTCCTTTATCTTGGTTGTCTCCAGCACTCCCCTCTGTTTCATCCCAAGAAACTTGTAAGTTTCTCCGTCTTCCAGACGTCGAAAAGTCATTCCATCTTCCAGTTGGATATTTTCTCCTGGATCATCAACCCTTCCCCTGCGCAGATGAAAAACAGCACACTTGTCCAAACCGAATGACATTCCTATTGCAGAGGTGTAGTCGGACACGATATTCAATAGTTGCTGTAGTGTGGACCTGGAGGGAGCGTAGAGTTTCAAGTCGTCTACGTACATAAGCTGGGAGATCAGGTGGTTCCTTCTACCTGGTGGACCGGCCTTGTATCCTATTTTGCTTGCCCTCAGCTCAACTGATAGTGGCATGAGGGTTATGCAGAATAATAACGGGCTTAGTGAATCTCCCTGGAACACTCCTCTTCAGTACCTCACCCATCCCGTATAAACGGTTTTTCCCTCTGCTCGGATGGCAAACTTCGCACAACGCAATGATGCTTTCCATCGTGTGGAAGATGTTAGGGTGGACTTTCAGCATTTTTAATAGCCGTATGATCAGGTCGTGGGGTGAGGTGTCATATGCTTTCGAGTAGTCCAACCATGCTGTATGTAGGTCGCGCTTGTAATGTTTGTCGTCTAGGCATACGCTTTTGTCGGTCAGCAAGTTGTCCTTGCATCCTTGCACTCCTTTCTTTGCTCCCCTCTGCTCGTAGATACTGTCCCATACTGGTCCAATAACCCTCAGAATTCGATCTTGAATAACACTTGTGAGTATCTTGTACAGTGTATTGAGGCAAGTGATTGGGTGATAGTTCTTGGGTTGCTTTAAATCCCCTGATTTTGGTATCAGCACTGTCCTACCCTCCACCAACCATGAAGGAATTATTATTATTATTATTATATTTATTATGGCTAAATCACATAGTCACAAAGTGGTTGCGTAGATTTCATAGTACTTTGCGTACTTTGTTGTGTGCCGTACTCAAGACAACAGTTTTCTGGAGGGTGGGAATATTGTGATTTCCAGGGATTTTCTTTATGAATTCACTGGTTGCTTTGGTTATTAATCCAGTGGCGCCTATTACAACTGGTACAACTGTAGTTTCCATATTCCAGAGCTTTTGTATTTCTATTTGTGTGACATTGTAGTCAGATGGTATTGACCCATCAATCAGTTTACATAATTTCGTTTTCTCATTTTTGATGATGATAATAATAATAATAATAATAATAATGTTTATTCAAATTCATAGAGCAAACATTGCACAAGAATAGACGTCAAATCAAAATTACATTCTATACCAATATTTCATTATTTGATTTACAGTAATCAAAGTATTCCTGTATATTGTAAGGTTCACATTTCAATACATATTCATTTACATTTTGATAAGTTGTTTTTCATTTAATATATTATGAAATATTTTTGGCAAAGCATTATATACCTTGATACACATATATAAGGCATTATTATGTGTTACTGTCAATGAGTGAATTGGGTAAAAATATTGGTGAACTCGCCTTGTTCTTACATTACTATTCCTATACTCCCCAAATAAACCTCCATGTTGAACAAGAAATTTTATACAGTTATAGATATACAGGCCCATAAGAGTATGTATACCATTAGCCCAGAAAACACCCTACACGTCTGCCTGTATTTCATATTTAAGATGGATCTAAGTATCATTTTTGCTTCACAAACAAACAAGACGCAAAGGAACTGTTTCCCAAGCATACAATACCATAAGACAAATATGATTGGAAACAAGAAAAGTAAACAACCCTTAAAGTAGCAACGTCCACAGACTTCTTCAAACAATTAACAAGATATAGTGTCGAATTTAGTTTTTACTTAAGTAATCTACATGGTTTTTCCATTTTAGTTCATAATCAACATAGATACCCAAGAATTTAGTTGAGCGTGTAATTTTTACATCAGTATCATCCACAATAATATTATTAGGATATTCAGTTTTTGATTTTACATTATGGAAAATTACACATTCAGTTTTTGAGAATTTAATTTCAAATCATTAGTTGACGACCATTCTTTAATATTCATAAAGGAATTATTTAAATCTATCATTAAATTAGTTATATTTTTTATACTTTTTTTATTATATTGGTATCATCTACATATAAGATCATATTTAGGATCTGATTGCTATTATAAGGAAGGTCATTAACATAAAGTACAAACAAAGAGGACTTCCTGAGGTACTCCACAGCTCATTTCTTTGATTTCGGAAATAAAGGTTTTACCATGAACAGTAACTTTCACTCTTTGTTTTTGGCCTTCAAGATAACTTTGTATCAATTTAAGTTGTCTATCTCTTATACCATAAGAATTGAGTTTAGATAACAATCTAGCATGATTCACACTGTCAAAGGCCTTAGACAAATCTAAAAACATGCCAACCGGAATTTCGCCCCTTTCCAATGCTTCCACAACTCTTTGTACAAGTTCGAAAATTGAAGTGGTAGTACTTTTCTTATCCATGTAACCATGCTGTGCTGAACAGAAAATATTGTGCTTTCTGAAAAAATTGACCAGACGATTCGCCAGAATTTTTCGAAAATTTTAGAAAAAGTTGGTAATAGATTGATTGGTCTATAATTGCATAAACTGTCAACTGGGCCCGATTTATATAGAGGTGAAATCACAGATATTTTAAGGGCAGATGGAAACACACCACTTATAAAGGCCTTGTTTATAATGTACTTTAATGGTTCAACAATCAGGTGAATAACCTTCTTGATGACCATATTAGGTATCTGATCGTAACCTGATGAGAACGTATTCTTGAGATGCTGGACCACTCTAATTATTTCATCTGTTTCCACCCCAAAAACATAAAAAGATTTACTTATGTATGTAACATTATGTATATCGCGCTTATTAGGATTGTCATCTTTATTGTCTGAAGTAATATTTATAAAATAATCATTGAAGTCATTTACAATTTTTTGCGGATTTCCAGATGGAAGAATTCGTTTTCCTGAATGACATTTACCCGTTGAAGACCTTATCAAACTCCAAGTTGCTTTACTTTCATTATCTGAGTTTGTTATTTTATTAGCAAAATAGTTTCGTCTCATTTCTGTTATTTGTTTATCATATAACTTTTTGTAATTTTATATTGTTGAAGATATTCTGGTCTGTTCTGTGACATTACGTAAAGAATATCAAGATTTTTCTTCAAGGCGACAATACTAGCATTGGTGTAGAGATTTATATTGAATACTTGGGCAGTACGGCCACTTTGGGTCTGTTCACAAGTGAAATGAACTCTGAAACAACAACTCAAAATTGCCAAAAAAGTAATCCCACATCCTATCCACATCATATTCATGAAATTTATACAAAACTGTATTTGGCTTATTTGCTGTAATGGTTCTATCCGTTTGAACTTGTGTATCCCATATGATGGTTACTTCGGGGATGTTGGTTATACGATCAGGTACGTGTTCAAACCAAGTTTCTTTAACTTCAATATTATATTCCTTACAGATGTTCCAATGTAAATGAACAGCAACTTTATTATGTCATTCTAGATACTCCTTTTTGGCTAGAGTTGGGCAGCCTGCTACTACATGATGAATAGTTTCGTTATGAATCCAGCAAAGTCTGCATTTAGGGTCTTTACTGGTTTTAAATGTTCCTTGTTTTTATGTAGTTGGTGACAATTGCTTCTTCTTGTCATGCAGTTATTAGAGCTTCGGTTTCTGCTTTCAAATTCGAGTGTGTGATCCAGTTCCATGAATTTTGTATATCTATTGTTTCTTTTTCAGTTTCACGAGCTATTTGACCATGAAGTGCTTTATTTTTCCAGATATTAGATCTTCCTTCTTTGTTTTGTTGTTTTAGTTTTTCTTTGAATTCCTTCACTGTTTTTGTTTCAGGTTTTCTAGGCTGCGCATGTTCGTCGTTATTAGATTCATCTTGATCTTCCTTATCGGAATCGTAATTGTCGGTGTAGTGTAGTCGGCGGTACACCATGCCTAAATATTTATCTTTGCATTTAAGTTTCAGATATTGTTTGAGTCCTTCGGTAGCGATACTATAGCTAGATTCAATTTCCTGTAATCCCCTGCCTCCTTCTTTTCTAGGAATGTAAAGGCGGTCTACGTCTGCTCGAGGATGTAGTGCTCCGTGCATGGTGAGGAGTTTTCGAGTTTGTCGATCAAGATTTTCTTATTTTTGCCATTGTTCATTTTATAATCCCGAAACTATATTGAATAACAGGTATTGCTTGTGTCGTTGTGGCCGTCATCTTGTTTTTGGCATTCAGCTCAGTTTTTAATTTTACTTTTACTCTTCTGTAGTATTCTTTTTGTAGTTTCATTTTCATTTTTTTATGCTCATCAATTCCTAGATATTTATAAACATCTGCTTGATCTACAGTTTTGATGGTAGTAACTTCATCTAATTTCATATTCTGGCTGGATATCAGTTTTCCTTTCATGAAGGTTGCCTTTGCGCATATTTCGAGACCAAATTCCATACGGATGTCATCGCTAAATTCTTTTACCTTCTCTAGTTGTTGTTGCAGTTCCTTATCGTCTTTGGCCACTTATTTGAGGTCATCGATGTATAACAGCTAACAGGAGATTTTCTGATTTTCGTTTCTGCAGATGTACCCGGTGTTGGTCTTCTTCATAATGGAACTTAACGGGAATAGTGCCACACAGAAAAGTAGGGGTGAAGGAGAGTCGCCTTGAAAGATTCCGTTCTTTATACATATATTTCCGAATGTTAAAGTGGATTGTTGAGTTGTGAGGTTGAGGTCAATGTTCCAAGTATGGTTCTGGAGATGAATGAGAGTAACTCCGGAGAAAATCTGTAAATATTCATCGTCTCGATAAGCCAACTATGGGGAACATTATCAAAAGCTTTGCTATAGTCAATCCAAGCTATGGCAAGGTTTTTCTATTTCTCTATTTTTGCAATCTTTTTGTAAAATCTTACTTGTTAGTAGGTGGTCTTTGCAGCCATAGGTATTTTTAATGAAACCATTTTGTTCTTGTGGAAGTATGTTGTTAATCGAGAGATGTGTATAAATTTTAATTAATTTGTCAATGTTTTATAGAGAGTATTCAGACAGGTTATTGGTCTATAATTTTTTGCGTATTCTGTTTTTTCCTTCTTAGGTATGAGGTGTGTCTTTCCCTCAGTAAGCTATTTGGGTATATTATGGTCTTCAGTGAAGAGTTCATTAAATGCTGTTGCTAGATTTGGATGAGCTTCTTCCAAATTCTTTAGCCAAAAATTCGGTATTCCATCCATCCCCGGAGTTTTCCAATTTGCTGTTGTATTAAGTGGTGTCCTAATTTCTTCGGATGTAATCTCTTTCCATGTCATTCTTTTGATTTGAGATGTCTTTTCATATCAATCTTGTATGCACTGTGCTTTGCAGTTATATTCGTTACCTCTTCCCCAAATACTTTGCCAGTAGTTACGAATCTCTTCTTTGGGTGGAGTATGAATGACTTTTTTGTTCTTTCTTAGAATGTTGTTGTAAAATTTCTTGGCATTCTCGTTAAATTGTTTGTTTTGATGGTATTGGTTAGTTCTTTCGGAGTATCTCTTGATGCGATATGTTTTTTGCTGAGATCAGTTGTTTAATATTTTCCTGTACTAGGACTTGGTCCCAGGAGTTCTTTATTTTGTATTTCCTGAGCAGGTGCTTTGTCTTTCCTCTCCATGATTCACTGATGTTATTTTTATTTTTATTTTTTCGGTTTCGCATCGGATTGTTACTGGCGATGAAAAATGGATTTATTTTTATTTTCTCTGGACCCAATTTATTATTATTATTATTATTATTATTAATTGATTCAAATCGATCCATTGTTCCTCAAATGAAGATCATTCGATGAAATGAAATGAAGTGTGATAATATCTTACCAAGATTGAATTCAATTTTCAAAAAGAAAGGAAATACGAAAATTCATAATCAAATGAATATTCACACGAAGAAATTATAAAACGTATAATCAACACTTAATAAAAAATATTTCAGATTACTCCAGGGTGCAATGAAATGAATGTATTGGGCTATATAAGACCGCATATACTCGACTTCGTTCATATGGCAACCACGGGCCCGTTTGAAGCGGGCAATTCTCTGGACCCAGTTTTCGATGACTCGGCCACACATTTCAGCCGAAAAGGCCGCTATTTGGCGTTCAATGTTGTCTCTAAGCTCTTGCAATGTCGTCGGCTTGTTGACATAGACCAGTGACTTGATGGAGCCCCAAAAAAATAGATTCAAAAATCACAACTTCGTTTTTTCACATGGAAGAATTGCAGCTGAATAACTCAGATTCACAATACACTAGGGCAACTAACTGACTCAACTGGAGAAAATGTATATGAGAGAGATTATGTTAATCGACGAGGAACCTTTAGAGTTTAGATTGATGTATTCACTGGTGAAAAATAAACTTACTGGTAAAGTAATCTGACCAGTCTGGTGGTCAAACTAGAACTCAACTGAGAGAGGGTTCTTGAATAATTTGGAAAAATCGAACGAAGTACCTGATCAGCTTAGGGATTCCTAAAATTCCGTCCGATAGAAAGCATTCTTGGAAGTAACGGCCTCGGCCCTAAATTCCCAGAAGTGGCATTTTTGCGAGAATATCGCAACATCAATAATTCTAACTACATTAAAATAAGTATTCAAAAAGTTTTTGCGTTTTTTGTCACTAGATGGTGTTCATACTCATATTACGGACAACACTAATCCGATTCTGTCCAACTAACATGTATTAGAAAGATGACACTTCGAGCAACATTTTTCATGGAGTTCTGTGATTTGTCAACCGCGTTAAAAGTAATTTTACTTGAAAGTGAGTAAAATTTCCGAAAAATGAGACGATTTTTCACTATAAAATTGAAAAAGGAAAAAGGTACACAAAAATTTATGTAGTTCACAGTGAGAATGCTGTAAGTGAACGAAGAACCCAGGAGTGGTTTACTCCATTTCATTCCCAAAAATTTCAAGGCTAATGTTACTCCTCTCTCTGGTCACCCACTCACATAAAATGCCGATGAATTTATGCAACTGGTTATGCACGATCAACCCGCAAGCTGTCAGGACATAGCGGAGGCATTAGCTATCACTCACGTGACAGTATGGAATCATTTATAAAATGCTGACTACAAAAAAATACGATGTATTATGGTTTTCAGATGAATCAACGCAAAAAAATTGATTGGCCGAATAAACACCAAAGAACCGCAACGAAATCGAACCATCTTCGGAGCAAATCATTAAAGGAAATGCAGAATTGATTAAATACGAGAATATAGAAAAAAAAAACATGGTCAAAAACCGCTGAACTACATCGAAATAATTCGATGCTGAGTGTATGGAGAGATTGGAAGGAACTGTCCATTATGAGCTGTTACAACCTGGAGAAACGATCAATTCTGAGCTCTACTGGCAATAGTTAACCTGATTACAAACAGCTCTTCGAAAACAGCATTTAGAATTGGCCAATAGAAAAGGTGATGTGTTTCATCATGATAACTCTTAACCACATATATTTTTATGACTATGCAAAAATTGACGGAGCTTGGTTGGAAAGTTTTGATACACCCTCCGTATAGCTTAGACCTTGCACCATCTGAATATCATTTATTGCGGTCTCAGCAAATCTCACTTGATGCTAAAGAATTGGCCGACCGAAAAGCCGCACTTGGCCAAGTTTTTCGCCGATCAACCACAGAAGTTCCACACTGATAGATTTATGAATCTACCGAAAAATGGCAAAACGTTATTTAAATAATAGTCAATATGTACTTTATTGTAACTAATTATTAACGACGAAAATTTTTGTTATAAAATACCAAAGTATACCTGTATGAAGTGAGCGTCAAAATACAAATGTCTCGATAGGAAACATTTGTTGTGAACGAAGCCTTGTTTGTTTGCTATGACATCTGTGAAGCATATTTAGTATAAATCAAGTCATTGAACAGACAACATCATATTTTTCATCGTGTAAACAATGTCGAATTCTGTACCAGAAAGTGATGATTTGCGAAAGCATTATTCTTTGGTATATTTTAGAGAGTTATTTATTTATTTAGCAATGCACCATTCGACAGCCGTGGCCTATTACAGAATGGGAAATTACAAGTGTTTACAAAAAAAAAAACTATTGAACTTTTACAGTAAATCAAACAAAAGAAATAGTTAAAAAAATTAACACCAAGTGCAAGAAGAAAAAATAATGAGTCAATATGAGAAAGATCACATCCAGATATCACACATTTTGGGAGCCCAAAATAGCTCTCCTGATGCTTGCCGGTTCACAAGCAAAAATATCTACGGTATTTTCATAAGACGTTTAGTCATGACATATTCTGTACAGGGGCGAAAACTGTAGAACGTTAGATCGTGGAAAGGTAGATAAAATATTCTGATAGTACGTACAGGTAATCTAGGTACATGTACGCAGATTAGCCCAGCAAGTAAGGATAATCGATTAACGAGCACATTATATTTCGCAGAAATAAAACACCTAAATAGGTGCGACGACGTCTAGAGTATTAACCTGAAATCTTCTCAGGAAATTTTCGTGGGGTATAGCACGCTTCGGATAAATACTGTCAATTTTGAAACATAGAAACTTCAGAAATCGCCTCTGTACATTCTCTAATCTACTGACATGTGCACTATACCCAGGACTCCAAATTAGGCACCCGTACTCGAGCCTTGACCTCACAAGTGCATTGAATATTATCAATAGCGTTCTGGTGTTCTACAACCACTTTGAGTTCCTTGGGATGATGCCAAGTGTTTTGATGCTTCCTGAGGTGATTGAATTTATATGGGGAACAAAACTGAGACCACGATCGAATAAGATACCTAGGTCTTTAAATTCAACAACCTTACCAAGAACACAACCACTAATGTTATATAGAAATCTATTGTAGTTCTTTTACGACTGAAGGACATAACGCTACATTTTTGAACGTTCAGGGAAGTAAGTTGTCCCTGCACCAACGGTGTAGCGTATCAATGTCACCCTTGAGATCCCAACAATCCTCAACAGTAATGCACTAAAAGTATAGCATCGTCCTTATAATTCGAAACTCTATAAATTCCCAACCAGCTGAAAATGAGGAAATTGTTTAAAACATAATTATAAACGATAGCTGAAAGTTCCTCATGTAAGGAAAAAAAATTTTCAAGGTCAAAGGTTCAAAAGGCACAAAAATCATAAAATTATCTATAGAAAATGTATAAATTTTTGTTTTCCTATGAGCCACCGTTTCTGAGATACCTATACCGGTTCAAAAAGTTATGCAAGTTGTATTCACAACCATATGTTAAAGTTTCTAAACCCCCTATGAGATAGTGTACTTAGATAATAAATTCCGTCGAAACCAGTTGCTTTCTGAGATTTGGTAGACCTGATTGCAACCCTCATTTCATCTATAGTGAATGGATGTGAAACATGTTCTAAAAATAGGAGCTGATCTCGTGTATATGAGTAATTTTTTCTTCATTTTAAATTGGGATTTAACTGATTCAGATATATCAGCTAAGCGGCGGACGATTAATCTTGAATCAATTATGGATGATGATGAGGCAAGGGAGTAGCTTCGTTTAATTTCCTCAATATATCCCTACTCGAATGTATGGAATTCATTTTCGATACAACACTATATCATTTCCTTTTTCGATTTGTATTGCTAGAATTCATGAGCCTTTCACATTTATAATGGATGGTGATTTCTGATAGTCCTCATAGAAATTATTGTTTTTCGACCAGCCTGAAATATTATAGATCCGGAAACCCCTTTGATCGAATTTTTCGCTGTAGGTTTCACAACACCTATGAATCTGTGATAGTTATCGTGTGAGGTTTTAATCCACCTAATAACACTGTGTACTTTTTGGCAAATTCAATACAATTTGCCTTCTTGAAATCTTGAACACTCAGCACGTTTGGTACGAGGAAAAGCTTCCAGAATTTCACATTTTAACGGAAGTAGTTCGAAAGTATTGTCACAAGACACTAGGCAGAGATCAGGATTATCTAATATATAAAATTCTTCTGTCACGGGGTGCGTAATCGAACTCCTCCGAAACGGCTTGACCGATTTTGATGAAATTTTTGTGCTTATCCGGTATCTATGAGAATCGTCCAACATCTATTTTTCATCCCCTAAATGTTAGGGGTAGGTTACCCTAATTTTTTTATTTTTAAACAAAATTTTTAATTTCAATTTTTATGATACAACATACAAAAATACATACAATCCTCAATTTTCACCCTTCTACGATCAACCCTTATTTTTAATAGCCATTTTAATAATTTAATGATTTTTCCTCTCCGGTCGAAAACTGATCAATTCTTCTGGAAGTATGTTGTTAATCGAGAGATGTGTATAAATTTTTCTGATAATACATTTGTCAATGTTTTATAGAGAGTATTCAGACAGGTTATTGGTCTATAATTTTTCGCTTATTCTGTTTTTTTCCTTCTTAGGTATGAGGTGTGTCTTTCCCTCAGTAAGCTATTTGGGTATATTTGGGTCTTCAGTGAATAGTTTATAAAACGCTGTTGCTAGATTTGGATGAGCTCCTTCCAAATTCTTTAGCCAAAAATTTGGTATTCCATCCATTCCCGGAGTTTTCCAATTTGGTGTTGTATTGAGTGCTGTCCTAATTTCTTCGGATGTAATCTCTTTCCATGTCATTCTTTTGATTTGAGATGTCTTTTCATATCAATCTTGTATGCACTGTGCTTTGCAGTTATATTCGTTACCTCTTCCCCAAATACTTTGCCAGTAGTTACGAATCTCTTCTTTGGGTGGAGTATGAATGACTTTTTTGTTCTTTCTTAGAATGTTGTTGCAAAATTTCTTGGCATTCTCGTTAAATTGTTTGTTTTGATGGTATTGGTTAGTTCTTTCGGAGTATCTCTTGATGCGATATGTTTTTGCTGAGATCAGTTGTTTAATATTTTCCTGTACTCTGACTTGGTCCCGGGAGTTCTTTATTTTGTATTTCCTGAACAGGTGCTTTGACTTTTCTCTCAATGATTCACTGATGTTATTTTTAATTTTATTTTTTCGGTTTCGCATCGGATTGTTACTGGCGATGAAAAATGGATTTATTTTAATTTTCTCTGGACCCAATTTATTATTATTATTATTATTATTATTATTAATTGATTCAAATCGATCCATTGTTCCTCAAATGAAGATCATTCGATGAAATGAAATGAAGTGTGATAATATCTTACCAAGATTGAATTCAATTTTCAAAAAGAAAGGAAATACGAAAATTCATAATCAAATGAATATTCACACGAAGAAATAATAAAACGTATAATCAACACTTAATAAAATATATTTCAGATTACTCCAGGGTGCAATGAAATGAATGTATTGGGCTATATAAGACCGCATTTACTCGACTTCGTTCATATGGCAACCACGGGCCCGTTTGAAGCGGTCAATTCTCTGGACCCAGTTTTCGATGACTCGGCCACACATTTCAGCCGAAACGGCCGCTATTTGGCGTTCAATGTTGTCTCTGAGCTCTTGCAATGTCGTCGGCTTGTTGACATAGACCAGTGACTTGATGTAGCCCAAAAAATAAGTTCAAAAATCACAACTTCATTGTTTCACATGGGAGAATTGCAGCTGAATAACTCAGATTCACAATACACTAGGCAACTAACTGACCCAACTGGAGAAAATGTATATGAGAGAGATTATGTTAATCGACGAGGAACCTTTAGAGTTTAGATTGATGTATTCACTGGTGAAAAATAAACTTACTGGTAAAGTAATCTGACCAGTCTGGTGGTCAAACTAGAACTCAACTGAGAGAGGGTTCTTGAATAATTTGGAAAAATCGAACGAAGTACCTGATCAGCTTAGGGATTCCTAAAATTCCGTCCGATAGAAAGCATTCTTGGAAGTAACGGCCTCGGCCCTAAATTCCCAGAAGTGGCATTTTTGCGAGAATATCGCAACATCAATAATTCTAACTACATTAAAATAAGTATTCAAAAAGTTTTTGCGTTTTTTTGTCACTAGATGGTGTTCATACTCATATTACGGACAACACTAATCCGATTCTGTCCAACTAACATGTATTAGAAAGATGACACTTCGAGCAACATTTTTCATGGAGTTCTGTGATTTGTCAACCGCGTTAAAAGTAATTTTACTTGAAAGTGAGTAAAATTTCCGAAAATGAGACGATTTTTCACTATAAAATTGAAAAAGGAAAAAGGTACACAAAAATTTATGTAGTTCACAGTGAGAATGCTGTAAGTGAACGAAGAACCCAGGAGTGGTTTACTCCATTTCATTCCCAAAAATTTCAAGGCTAATGTTACTCCTCTCTCTGGTCACCCACTCACATAAAATGCCGATGAATTTATGCAACTGGTTATGCACGATCAACCCGCAAGCTGTCAGGACATAGCGGAGGCATTAGCTATCACTCACGTGACAGTATGGAATCATTTATAAAATGCTGACTACAAAAAAAAATACGATGTATTATGGTTTTCAGATGAATCAACGCAAAAAAATTGATTGGCCGAATAAACACCAAAGAACCGCAACGAAATCGAACCATCTTCGGAGCAAATCATTAAAGGAAATGCAGAATTGATTAAATACGAGAATATAGAAGAAAAAAAAACATGGTCAAAAACTGCTGAACTACATCGAAATAATTCGATGCTGAGTGTATGGAGAGATTGGAAGGAACTGTCCATTATGAGCTGTTACAACCTGGAGAAACGATCAATTCTGAGCTCTACTGGCAATAGTTAACCTGATTACAAACAGCTCTTCGAAAACAGCATTTAGAATTGGCCAATAGAAAAGGTGATGTGTTTCATCATGATAACTCTTAACCACATATATTTTTATGACTATGCAAAAATTGACGGAGCTTGGTTGGAAAGTTTTGATACACCCTCCGTATAGCTTAGACCTTGCACCATCTGAATATCATTTATTGCGGTCTCAGCAAATCTCACTTGATGCTAAAGAATTGGCCGACCGAAAAGCCGCACTTGGCCAAGTTTTTCGCCGATCAACCACAGAAGTTCCACACTGATAGATTTATGAATCTACCCGAAAAATGGCAAAACGTTATTTAAATAATAGTCAATATGTACTTTATTGTAACTAATTATTAACGACGAAAATTTTGTTATAAAATACCAAAGTATACCTGTATGAAGTGAGCGTCAAAATACAAATGTCTCGATAGGAAACATTTGTTGTGAACGAGCCTTGTTTGTTTGCTATGACATCTGTGAAGCATATTTAGTATAAATCAAGTCATTGAACAGACAACATCATATTTTTCATCGTGTAAACAATGTCGAATTCTGTACCAGAAAGTGATGATTTGCGAAAGCATTATTCTTTGGTATATTTTAGAGAGTTATTTATTTATTTAGCAATGCACCATTCGACAGCCGTGGCCTATTACAGAATGGGAAATTACAAGTGTTTACAAAAAAAAAAACTATTGAACTTTTACAGTAAATCAAACAAAAGAAATAGTTAAAAAAATTAACACCAAGTGCAAGAAGAAAAAATAATGAGTCAATATGAGAAAGATCACATCCAGATATCACACATTTTGGGAGCCCAAAATAGCTCTCCTGATGCTTGCCGGTTCACAAGCAAAAATATCTACGGTATTTTCATAAGACGTTTAGTCATGACATATTCTGTACAGGGGCGAAAACTGTAGAACGTTAGATCGTGGGAAAGGTAGATGAAATATTCTGATAGTACGTACGGGTAATCTAGGTACATGTACGCAGATTAGGCCCAGCAAGTAAGGATAATCGATTAACGAGCACATTATATTTCGCAGAAATAAAACACCTAAATAGGTGCGACGACGTCTAGAGTATTAACCTGAAATCTTCTCAGGAAATTTTCGTGGGGTATACCACGCTTCGGATAAATACCGTCAATTTTGAAACATAGATACTTCAGAAATCGCCTCTGTACATTCTCTAATCTACTGACATGTGCACTATACCCAGGGCTCCAAATTAGGCACCCGTACTCGAGCCTTGACCTCACAAGTGCATTGAATAGTATAAGTAGCGTTCTGGTGTTCTGTAACCACTTTGAGTTCCTTAGGATGAAGCCAAGTGTTTTGATGCTTCCTGAGGTGATTGAATTTATATGAGGAACAAAACTAAGTCCACGATCGAATAAGATACCTAGGTCTTTAAATTCAACAACCTTACCAAGAACGCAACCACTAATGTTATAAAGGAAATCTATTGTAGTTCTTTTACGACTGAAGGACATCACGCTACATTTTTGAACGTTCAGGGAAGTAAGTTGTCCCTGCACCAACGGTGTAGCGTATCAATGTCACCCTTGAGATCCCAACAATCCTCAACAGTAATGCACTAAAAGTATAGCATCGTCCTTATAATTCGAAACTCTATAAATTCCCAACCAGCTGAAAATGAGGGAAATTGTTTAAAACATAATTATAAACGATAGCTGAAAGTTCCTCATGTAAGGAAAAAAAAATTTTCAAGGTCAAAGGTTCAAAAGGCACAAAAATCATAAAATTATCTATAGAAAATGTATAAATTTTTGTTTTCCTATGAGCCACCGTTTCTGAGATACCTATACCGGTTCAAAAGTTATGCAAGTTGTATTCACAACCATATGTTAAAGTTTCTAAACCCCTATGAGATAGTGTACTTAGATAATAAATTCCGTCGAAACCAGTTGCTTTCTGAGATTTGGTAGACCTGATTGCAACCCTCATTTCATCTATAGTGAATGGATGTGAAACATGTTCTAAAATAGGAGCTGATCTCGTGTATATGAGTAATTTTTTCTTCATTTTAAATTGGGATTTAACTGATTCAGATATATCAGCTAAGCGGCGGACGATTAATCTTGAATCAATTATGGATGATGATGAGGCAAGGGGAGTAGCTTCGTTTAATTTCCTCAATATATCCCTACTCGAATGTATGGAATTCATTTTCGATACAACACTATATCATTTCCTTTTTCGATTTGTATTGCTAGAATTCATGAGCCTTTCACATTTATAATGGATGGTGATTTCTGATAGTCCTCATAGAAATTATTGTTTTTTTCGACCAGCCTGAAATATTATAGATCCGGAAACCCCTTTGATCGAATTTTTTCGCTGTAGGTTTCACAACACCTATGAATCTGTGATAGTTATAGTGTGAGGTTTTAATCCACCTAATAACACTGTGTACTTTTTTTGGCAAATTCAATACAATTTGCCTTCTTGAAATCTTGAACACTCAGCACGTTTGGTACGAGGAAAAGCTTCCAGAATTTCACATTTTAACGGAAGTAGTTCGAAAGTATTGTCACAAGACACTAGGCAGAGATCAGGATTATCTAATATATAAAATTCTTCTGTCAGGGGGTGCGTAATCGAACTCCTCCGAAACGGCTTGACCGATTTTGATGAAATTTTTTGTGCTTATCCGGTATCTATGAGAATCGTCCAACATCTATTTTTCATCCCCCTAAATGTTAGGGGTAGTCT
The DNA here is from genome assembly GCA_030674115.1 of Micraspis discolor. Taxonomy (NCBI): domain Eukaryota; kingdom Metazoa; phylum Arthropoda; class Insecta; order Coleoptera; family Coccinellidae; genus Micraspis; species Micraspis discolor. The sequence continues at coordinate 41,031 of JARTUT010000042.1, forward strand.
ACCCCTAATTTTTTTTTTATTTTTTAAACAAAATTTTTTATTTCAATTTTTTTATGATACAACATACAAAAATACATACAATCCTCAATTTTCACCCTTCTACGATCAACCCTTATTTTTTAATAGCCATTTTAATAATGTAATGATTTTTCCTCTCCGGTCGAAAACTGATCAATCGTCATTTAATTTCACTGAAAAAAAAAACACGATGTAATTGGTAATAAACACTTGTTTCAGAAATATTTTGTTGTCAATATTCGACATTATTTACATAAAATAATTTGTATTCATAATTTCCAGATTCCTCAATTTGATTTGTTTATAAAAAGTAAAATCCTTATTTGACGAATATTTTGTAGATTCTAATATCCTCAATTGAAACTTACTAAATTATGTACCATAACTCCCTTAAAATTTACTCATTTCCTGATATTACTTATTTTGTTATTCGCTAATGGGGATTGGTAATTATTAGAATATATCGATTGCTGCTAAATAACACTTTGATAATATTACCAAGTATTCTTTACCAATTTTGAATACTTATCAATATTTAGCCTTGAAAATGCTATATTAACCAATAATATATCTCTTTATGAATTACGAAATATTTTGTTTAGAGTACCAAAACGTTCGAAAGATGGAGCTGTTAGACCTACCCCCTTGTGCAAATAACGGTACACGCAGTCACTGCGCGCGTAGTAAGTTGTTGAGCCGATACTTCCCCGTTTCCGAAACCGGTATAGTATTTCATTTCTAGCTCCAGTTTATCCATATTTGTATAATGGTTACAATTAGATCAGTTGTCTTGTGCTAAAGTGTACCTTCAAAAACCTAGTTTATTATAATTAATTATAAGTGTAGTGAAAATGGAAACAACATCGGAGGTTCTGCAAGTAACTAAATTGTTAGAAGACATATTGGATGCTTCTTGTTAGATGATATTTCTGTAGGCTCTTAACATATTTCAATTCAAGAAGAATTCCCATATCTTTCACTGAACAAGTTGGATCATCCTGTAATTATCACTTGGGTTAAGGTAAATGGAGTTGTTTATAAACCTGGATTAGTTATTCAGATAGGTAAAGACCAATTTACTGAACCAATATTTGGTGAAATACCTAAAATAGTGTATATTAGCGATGAAAGCATTAAATTTGTTTACAAACTACTGATTTGTTACGGTTTTAACAAAGAATTACGGGCTTATGAAATAGCCAAATGCTCATAAGAAATTGTACCTGATCGCATTATAGATTTAAGAAATGTTTTTATGTACCTACAGCTGTTCATGTTACTGGTTATGGTTGTAAGTACATAATTTCTATGAATCAAGATTGATTTTTATGGAGTTTATAAATGTTATGGTGTTATTATTATAAAACAAGTATGATTTTTTGTAAACCATTTGTTTTTATTTTTATGTTTGAGAAATTATGTTCAATAAATATTTATTTATGAAACCTAACTCTTTTAATTAAAACAGCCAATCCTCTTATTTATAGTAAAGAAAGATTTCACTTGTTTAATATATGGAGTGTGTTACTTGAATAAACTAATTGATAATGAAAAGTAATACTTTTACCAGAGCAAAGATTTTTATTGCATAAATATGTGTAATCTGTTAGTTAAGTGCCTCTATTAATAATAAATAAATGATATTCTTATATGAATGAAGATTTTTGTTCTATGACTATATATAACTTATAAATTGAAAACATTAATAAGCAATAAACAAGCGATACATTTATTTGAAGTAAGACTTTTTATCTATAAACATATGTTCAATAGATTTAAATACATCCATTATCAATAATTCAATGATAATTTTACTGGAACTGAAATAAAGGAATTATAACTAACTATATGTATAATCGTTAATATATGGAAAGTAGAATTAAAGGAATATTTATTTGCAAGTTCCAAATGAATTATTGGGTAGAGACGAATAAATATTTATTAAGCCATATTTCAATGGAAGATTGTGTTGTGGTAAATGAATTTCGTAACTATTAGGTACATTTTTTTTCGGTGTAGTTATCCCCGTCAGATGTCTACAGGTGTCATTTCTGACCCAGTAAACAGCACGGAGTAGGGATGAGAACGAAGCCGTTCTCCTTTCTTTCTCACTTCCTACACAGTTGTCGGCCATCACAATGTATGTCATGACAATGAATGTCATGTTAATAAAATCATTTATTAACAGTTGATAAAGCTTATCAAATATAAACAAATTTTTTTACCCGTACAGTCAGCAATGCCAAAAAAGCGCAAAGGGGCCAATTTGAGTCGTCGAACGAGCAGTTCCATAGCCGTGCGAGATTTAAGAGCACGAAGATCAAGCGAACAAATTCAAGAAGACAATGCAAATTTGCGTGTGAGAATGTCGCAGTTACGTGGACAACGATCACAAGAGGCACGAGATGAACAAAATCAACAAAGACAACTAGAACGAAGACAAACTCGCAGACTCATAGTCGACAGACATAGAGGAATTGATCAACAACGCCAACAAGTTCATCGAGCATTTACGTCAAATTCATTTCTTCGACTTGCATTCCACTATAACCGAAATTGAAACACCACCTGAGCCATTGCACGGTTTACTTATTGGTACTGAACCAGATTCTAGCCTGTTCCTGAAGTCAATTCGCACATTCAATTCATGTTTTCAAATGATATCGTTTGGAGCAACAGAAATAGTCAGCAATGTTGCAGCAAACGGTCAACAATTTAATTCCACGTTTAAAATCAAAGGCCAAGTTTATCACAAAGTGGGCTCATTGCTGCCAATGCCAAACGAATCTCATAAATTTTTACAAATATACTTTATGGTAGGTAATTATTTTTATTCGCCTATAAAAATGTTTCCTAGAAATAACATACATGGCAAAACAACGTTTGATGGGTCCGCTAGTAATAATATATAGATAAAAATAATAATCTTATATATAGTCAGCTAAAGCTGTTTCACTTCTATCATTATTATTATAACTCCATATTACGTGGTGAGAATTAAAATCACCGCGATAAAGTGCAGCATGAGGAAGTTTCATGTCTGAATTTCTTGGCGAAATAGTATTTAGAGGTTTATAAATATCACCGATAGAAATATTTCAAAATTTGAAGGAGATAAAGAAAACACGTTATATTGTAGACTAATGATTTTTTAATATAAAAATTTAGAAAGCACTGACGTGAGGTCAGATTGCTTTGGCGCTCTTGTTGACCTACTTGCGAGTAAATATTCAAACTTTAACAAATCTATAAGCTCTCTGATCGAGTGCTTTTCTGAGTTTTGACAACGCCATCAAATTCTTTCTCTATGATAAAAATTTTTTGATTAATATTACGTCTGTGCTTTTCTGAATTTTGACAACGTCATCGACATCGAATTCTACCTCTATGAATTCTATGAAAATTTTGATTGATATTACGCCAACTGACACTGATATCTAGGTCCGCAAGTTGTCAAACGAATATCGATCTGTGATGGCAAATCTTTCAATGACAAAGCTCGGACTTCATGACATTTCTATTTTTCTCTTGAGTAAATGAAAAAAATGATCATATCTTCAGAAGGGGGAAAGCTACGACAATGAAATTTGAGGATGAGTAAGATATCGGTAACCTCAATTAATATACGGATTTTTATTTGAATCTAAATAAAGTCTTAGGAGATATTGAGTATTGAACATTTTTTTTTGGGGAATTTTTTAAAAATTTTCTAGCGTGACGATTTCTGCGAAATTTTGCAAGCCGTTTCGTTTCAGCGTCCCTCAATAACATTCCAAGTATCAACTTGATCGGATGGATATTCTAGTAGTTATTGAGGAAACAAAATTTCAGATGCTCATAACTACTGAACCATCCGACGGATTTGGCCCAATAACGAACTTGACCGAGATATTTGGACAATTAACCTATTCTGAAAATATGAAAACTCTAGCTGATTCCTTTTGGATGCTAGAGAGGATACGGCCGGCCGGACAGACTCAACTTTCGCCACGAATTCTTCAACAGGGAGTCGAACCCAATCGATTGAGACCATTTTCGGCTCGATATTCCAAAATTACAGACATTCGGGCAAAATGATAGGCACTCTGTTCGGGTGAACAAGAGCGCCAAAAACTACACGGTAAATTTTACTAAGGAGATAATGACGACGTTTTTTATAAGTATCCGTATGGATTTCTTGAAGGAGAATTATCGCTGGACCATATTCCTCTGCTATTCAAAATTATATTCATTCTCGTCACTGAAACTCCACTCTATATTAAAATTCAAAACACAATTTGTCGCCAATCTGCGGAAAGAATTCTGCGTATCGGGTGCAAGTGACGATTTTTCAGATCTTCTGATGTAGGAAGTCAGCTACGCCCATTCATAAGGAAATCATCATCCAGAATTGAAGAAGGTTGCGATTAAACACTCTTTTGGCGCTCTTGTTCACCCGAATAGAGTGCCTATCATTTTGCTGAAACGTCTGTAATTTTCGAATATCGAGCCGAAAATGGTTTCAATCGATTGGGTTCGACTCCCCGATGAAGAATCCTTGGTGAAAGTTGAGTCTGTCCGGCTGGCCGGGAGTATAGGCATTCGAATTTTATTCAATAACGGCAAAACTACTGATTTTAGAGGCATGAAATGTTTGGAATACCCTAACTAGTTTTTGACGAGCCATCGATCGGAATTACAAAATTATAGGGTTGCCATTTGAAAAAAAGTAAGATTTCATAGTTTTATTGAGGCTCACTTTGAGGCCCTTTCTCAGACACCCTGTATAATATTTCCTCATAAGTTATACAAGAAACAGTATCAGCGTAGGAGCTTTCTTTTGTTCCACTTTTGCAAAACGAAATTCTTGTAATGAGGAATTTTGAAAATATGGACACTAATTTGTGACAACCTTCTTTTCAAAGAATTTGTTAATCAGGCTATAATTCAAGAACCGCTTGAGTGGTTGCACATATCATACATCAAATCAGTGAAGAATTGAACAAAGAATTCGAATATGTATAAATATACTGGGTGTTGCATTTGAAATAACGAAGTTAGATTCGTTTCCGGTGAAACCGGAAGCAGATTCTTCTTGAAAATATTTCACAATTAAAGTTCATGTACTCTAAAACGAAAATCCAAAATCTGTATTATAATTCCTTCCTCGAAAACGACTAATGAAACACTTAAAAAAAAATCACCCTGTATAATATTCAAAACCTCTCTTTCTTGTTTTGCCAATGCCGCGAAAATAGTAGAAGTCCAACCTCACCTTTGTTATAAGATCATCAAAATAAAGTGGAAATAGATTCAAATAATTTCAGTTGAGGATCATCCTCTGTACGAAGAAGGTTCAAACCAAAAATCTCCCAATTCAAATTTACCCAACTCCATCGAATTTAATGAAACAAGACATCTCTAGACAAAACGTGAGCGTCTGATACCAAAACATTTATTTTCCAGGTCAGGACCACCAGTCCAAGTTCAACGGTGGATTATAACCGGTAAAGTGCCTTTCCATTACGTAACAATACTCAAATGTTTTAACGACCAGTAACAAGAAACCAAAGAAATATGCAAATTGTTTACGTACTGGCTAAATAATCAAGTTATCGAAATCGATCTCAGAGGTGCAAAAAATCGATATCAGAAATACGTTAATATGGCATTCCAAAGCAGTGATGATTCATTTGAGGTGGAAGGTGGACGAACATCTCCGGAAGACGATGTCAGCAGGATGAACACAGAGGATAGTCTACTGAGTTCCAAAGCCAGTTCTGTCAATATCAACAAGAGCGGTGTAGTTGCGTGTTGTGCCGAAAGAGACATTCGCAGGAAATGTTGGAGTAAGTTAATTGAAAAAGTAATAGTTACTTTCCTGACAAGTGAGCGAAGTTATTTCTTTCCGCATGCATTTACAGTTAGATAAATGAAGCCAAGCTCAACCTCGAGTAGTATTAACGCGCGGATAAGTCCCTTATGTGCGTAGTAGGAACTTAGACTATATGAGATATGATGAAAAATTTGAATCACCGATGCTTCAAAGAAACACTTTATATTTTTAGAAGTTTATTTCAACGACAGATTACACCGTACACCGTAATACATTCATCCATAACTGTCCTCTATCAACCATAGACATATATAACCTATACTTCATCTGACAGACAGCATCCATAGAACATATTATAAGTGTTTAGAGTTTTTAGATTGGTCTCAACACTCCTTCTCAATCCAAAAACTCAAATATCCATACTTAAGTTTACAATATCAAACCCAGACTATTCCTATGTTTAGTAAATAAAACAGTTCCGAGGTTTTTGTTAAAATGTCAGCAACTTGTTCATTAGTACAAATATACTCAACAGATACAATGTTCTCACCAATAATATCTTTGATAAAGTTATATTTAACATCAATATGTTTGAGTTTTTGTGATCAAACCTTTTTGTTAACTTGATACAGGACTGGTTATCCTCATATATGATAAAGGTTTCTTTTGAGTAACCAAAATCAACTAATAAATTTGACAACCATATCCCTTCTTTAATTGCTTCGGCAAGAGATATATATTCCGCTTCTGTAGACGAGGTGGAAACTGTTGTTTGTTTTCTAGTGGTCCAACAGACTGTGGAACCAAAAATCTTGAAGAAATATCCGGATGTTGATTTCCGATCGACTTCATCGCCAGCCCAATCAGCATCACAAAATCCTATGAGCTTTGTCTCATCATTTTTGGGAAATGCAATGTTGCATTAATAGTCCCCTTCAGATATCTCAATATTCTCTTCAAATATTTCCATAATTGCTCAGAGGGATTGCTTTGGTATCTGCTACAAAGATTTACAGATATGCTTAGGTCGGGTCTAGTTCCCAGCATCAAATACATTAGGCAGCCAATTAATTCTCTTACAGGTTTATTGCTGACTTCTTCCAAATCTTTGTCTAGTTCAAATTTTAAATTTCCTGTTTCTAGTGGTGTTTTGACTTCTTTACACTCATTCATGTGAAATTTCATCAGCATATTATTTATGTAGTTCTTTTGACTGAGATAAATTCCATCTTCATTGCTTTCAAATTCAATTCCAAGAAAAGTTTTCAAAAATCCTAGATCCTGCATTTCGAATTCCTGTTTCAGCTTGTCTTTCAGCATCTCAATTTCTTCTTCTTTATTCCCTGCGATAAGAATGTCATCAACATACAATAATAGATAAATCAGGTAGGAATCAGTGATCTTCAAATACAGGCATGGATCATTTTTCGACTTTATAAATTTTTCCTTTTAATGAATTCATCAAATTTTTATTCCAGCAATATGGTGCCTGCTTGAGTCCATAAAGTGCTTTGTTGAGCTTACATACCCTTCCATCATCTTCATACCCTTCTGGAATCCTCATGTAGATTTCCTCCTCTAGCGTTCCATGAAGAAAGGCAGATTTGACATCCATTTGTTGAATGATTAGATTTTCATGGTTAGCTACAGCTAACAGTGCCCTGACAGTAGTCAGCCGGGCTACTGGTGCATAAGTTTCTTCATAGTCAAATCCTTGTTTTTGCATAAATCCCTTGGCAACAAGTCTAGCTTTATATTTGACTCCATTTTTGTTACAGGATTTGATACGAAATACCCATTTGCAGTCTATCAATTTTGCATTTTCTGGCTTATCGATCAATGTCCATGTTTTATTCTTTTCTAGTACTTTCTTTTCCTCCTCAATAGCTTTCCTCCAAAAATCATAATTTGGTGAATTTCGTGCACTTTCTAGGTTTTCTGGAATGTTATCAACATATGCCGTTGCATGTAGAGCTAAATGCTCCAAGTCTTCTCCCGTAATAAAATCATTATAGTAGTTTGGTCTTTTAGTTCTCCTTCTATTGTTTCTAAACTCTTCATTGGTGTTTCTTTCATCATCTTGAACTTCTTCCTCCATATCACCTTCAGTCTCAGTGTAACTATGAATTGATTCTTTTTCATCTATAATATCTAGAGCAGAAGTACCATCTACAGCAGTAGCATTCAACTTCAAATCTGTGATATTTTTGTATTCATCAAAAACAACATTTCGAACAACAGATACTTTTTGCTTAATAGGATCCCAAACTCTATAGCCATTACCTGCATAGCCTATCATGATGTTTATTTCACTTCTTGAATCAAGCTTCGATATCTGTTTTTCTTTAGGTATATGACAATAAACTAAACTTCCAAATATCTTTAGATTTTCTACATTTGGTTTCCTATTATAAAATAGTTCAGCTGGTGTCTTACCCTTTATTACTGCAGTGGGACTTCTATTCAACAGGTAAGTTGAGCAAAGTATTGCTTCACCCCACATTGTTTTGGGTAGCTTCGACTGCAGAAGAATCGCTCTTCCTTTTTCCAACAATGTCCTATTTAATCGTTCTGCTGATCCGTTCATTTCAGGATTGTACGGGACAGAGTGTCTTATTTTAATACCTTTCATTCTGCAAAAATTATTGAATTGATTTGAACAATATTCACTACCATTATCACACTGAATTGAACCAATCCTGTAACCAGTTTCATTAGTAACTAATGCTTCATATTCCTTAAAACATTCAAAAAGTTCACTCTTATTTTTTATAAGATATACAATACTGAAGTGTGTATAGTCATCAAGAAATGTAACAAAATAATTTTTATCATCATAGGTACCAGGAGAAATTGGACCACATATATCACTATGCACAATTTCAAGTGGTCTTTTAGAATATTTCTTATTCGCTCTATTAAATGGTAACCTGGTTTGTTTAGATTGTATGCATATTGAACACATTTCAAAATTATTTTCATCAAAGACTTCATCAATACCTTCAACTATATTATTCTTTTTCATGATTTTCAAATTTGTATTGCCAATATGACCTAACCGACAGTGCCATAGATTAAAATTCTTTGAGCTAGAACTAAATTGAGCTTGTACTCTTTTCAGAGATATAAATTCAATAACATACAGATTATTCTCCTTCTTACCACTAGCAAGTAATTTATCTCCTTTGAAGATACTAACAGAACTATGCTCGAATACAACTTTAAGTCCAACAGTTTCTAGCTTTTGAACAGATAATAAATTTTGTCTGAGATTTTCAACATAAAGTACATTTTTATTTCAGCTTTACAATTTATCCCTTCATTTAAATTTACTTTAATAGTACCTACTTTAGTAGCCTTTATATTTTCATTATTTTTGGCAACAGCAATATTAACTTTATCTTTTAGCTCTTCAAAATGACAAAAATATTTAACATTATTCACCATGTGATCAGTTGCACCTGAATCCACTACAAATTTTATCAAATTACCTTCTTTTTCCGTGCACTTGATCTTGTTTACTGAAGCTGCGAAGGTGATTCGGCTTTCGTCAGCTGTGGCTTCATTTGCTCCCTTTCGACCATACCAGCATTCCTTTCTGATATGACCAATCTTTCCGCAGTTGTGGCACTTCAGTCCTCTTCTTTGTTCCTGGTTTCTGCTCGTAAGTCTCTTCTGGAGTCCTTGTTGTCAGAACCTCTAGTCCACTTTTTGTTTCCATAAAACGCAGAAGTTCCTTGTATACTTTCTGGTGCAGAGGTGTTTTTCTTCTTCATTTCATAGTCAAGAAGTTTTCTTTTACAAATTCCAATGTAAGCTTTTGTGGCTCTAGTGTTTCCAAGGCAGTTACAATATTGTCGTAAGATTCGGGTAGAGTAAGCAGAAGATGGCAAACTATATCTACTTCCTCTAATTTGGCCCCAACAGATTTGATCTGCCTAATTATTGATTCAAATTTTATGAAATGTTCTTCTAGACTTTCTGTTTTTAGTTTCAGGCTTAATAATTTCCTTCGTAGATAGAGTTGATTAGCAATACCTTTTCTTTGGAAAACTTTCTCCAATGATGTCCACATTTCAAATGAGGTTTGTTTGTCTTTTATATATTCAAGATGCGAGTTTGCAACGCATTGAACAATTATTGACTTGCACTTTTTGTCGAGTTTTTGTTGGTCCTCAGTGGGCGTCAGAATGTGATCTTTGATGCAACTTGCAACTCCATTCTGATCCAAAACTGTCTCCATCCTGAATTTCCAGTGATCGTAGTCCCTTCCTTCGAACTGGTGAATTCCATATTTTTCCATTGTGAAATTGGCCATTTCGACAACGTGGTAATTTTTAATTCCAACCTCAACTTCTCTGAATTGCGGGTTCTGGGCCCATAACCTGATGAAAAATTTGAATCACCGATGCTTCAAAGAAACACTTTATATTTTTAGAAGTTTATTTCAACGACAGATTACACCGTACACCGTAATACATTCATCCATAACTGTCCTCTATCAACCATAGACATATATAACCTATACTTCATCTGACAGACAGCATCCATAGAACATATTATAAGTGTTTAGAGTTTTTAGATTGGTCTCAACAAGATAGACAAAGCATTCCTTTGTAAAATGTCGATTTGTTTTGACTCCTTATTGAAAGTCTCTTGTGAAACGTCACCCGGCAACACCGCATAAAATCTTTTTCCATTTACTCTGGTCCCAATATCTTCAGGGTCAAAATGATCTGAACACATGAATATTGCTTTTTTGGGAAAATACTTGACCATCCCAACAGCGAAGCCCATATTCTTCTTTTTCCTCGTCATCTGGGATTCTTAATTCAAGAAAACTTCATTTTATCTTATAATAATCTCATTGAAAACTTCCCTATCAAAACTTTCTACGCTACTGAGCATGTACATAACTGAATACTTCGATTCTAGCATTACACTTATCTATGGAACGATAAATTCGGATTAAAATTCCTGTCTTTACTACAACATTCACACTTACGAACCATTTTTAGTGCAATGAAGAGTAATGAACAATAAAAAATATGAAAAACCTAATACTGACACTCACAAATTTTCTCAATTTGCGTATTTATTTTCGATACAGAGGTGTCAACGTTTGTCTTCTAGAACATGTGACCTCAAATTGTCAAGCAGAGAATGGAGCAGCGTTGTCTTGACCTCACCTGAATTTCTTTCCATCTGCGGTCTCTGACATATAATAGCAGAATCACCTAAAAATTTTTCATTTACTTCTTTGCTAATATACTGATGGACAAATTTAGCGCACCACCTAAAATTTCGTTAAATTTTAACAATTGTTATCTTCCCAATGTTTGGTCGGATTTCAATTTTACTTTTTCCAATTGTAGCTCTGTTATTGTCAAATTTCCTCCATTAAACAAAAGTCCAAAAATAAAATCTTCATGTTGTACAGGGCGTTTAAATAATGTCATGTTTTTTAGTCAAATTTTAACTTCTTCTATAGGCAATGCCAGGTTGCTGAGGCATATAAAAACACTGAAGCGTTGTGGCCCAGTATCTCTTCAGTGTTTTGTTTTTTTAAAATAGTATATTATATACCGCGGGACTGAAGTAGTACATTTAATCCTGGAGGTAAAGTTTATGGCCCGACCGCAGGGAGGGCCATAATTTACCTGAAGGATTAAATGTACTTCAGTCGCAAGGTATATACGATACTTTTCGTACTTCCGGTATGATTTTATTAATTATTTCAATAATTTCAATCAGTTTTTTCTCTCTTCAACTCATTTAATAAACTGTCTTTAAAATAAGTTACCATAGTAACATTGCGTTGTGACAATTATAATTTAGAAACATTGTCATTACTAGTGTCATTGTAAAGAAACATTGTTATTGATTATTATTGGTATCATGAGTGAAGAAGGTGTATCTGATATTGATAAAAGAGCAGCCGAAGTAGGTGAAGAATTGTAACCACCGAAATCTAGAAAACTATACGAGCAGCAGTACGATGCTTTTAAAAAGTGGTGCCGCTTAAAAAATGTGAGACAACCTACTGAAAATGCGCTGTTAGTCTACTTCAATGATAAATCAAAAGCGGTCTGTGCCTCAACTCTCTAGGCACATTACTCAATGCTGAAATCGGTTATCAACATTAGAGAAGATATTGATATAAGTAAATTTCCAAAATTATTAGCTTTTTTGAAGAGAAGAAATGAGGGATTTAAGCCAAAGAAGTCAAGAATTCTCACGTCTGAGCAGGTAGATCAGTTCTTACGGGAGGCTCCGGATGATAAATATTTAATGCTTAAGGTAAATTTGGAAGTGTGTTTATATTCAGAAATTTTAAGAAATCAATTTTTTTGTAGGTTGCACTTATTTTGGGCGTTGCGGGAGCTTGTCGTGGAAAGGAGTTGGTTAATTCAGAAATCGACGATGTGAGAGATTTGGGCGATTCCTGCCTAATTGCGATTAGAAACACCAAAAATAAGATTGACCGAAATTTTGTGATCAAAATTTCAGAAAACAGTGCCATCAGTTTTGTGGCGATATTTCGAAAATATGTGGCATTGCGAAAGACAGGGACACCTCATTCAAAATTTTTTGTTTAATACATCAACAAAGAATGTACTACGCGAGTAGTAGGAAAAAACATGTTTGGTAAATTTCCACGGCAAATAGCAGCTTTCTTGAAATTAGAAAATCCGACGTCTTATACGGGACATTGTTTTAGACGCACATCTGCGTCTTTGTTAGCTGATTCGGGAGCAACAATAGACGCGCTGAAGAGACATGGAGGATGGAAATCCTCCAACGTGGCCGAGGGATATATTGAATCGTCTATTAAAAATAAACAGAAAATTTCTGATAAAATATTTGGTCAAGTCGCCGATTCGTCCACTATAGTTATGCCACAGTCCTCATTCTCGCTTCCTGTTTCCGCAGGATCTTCGAAACAAACACCAGTTCAATATGATAAGGACCTATCTGTTACTCGTCAGTTACCTGATGCATTAACCCAGGAAAGACTGGTCAATATGACGAACTGTCACAATATTAATTTGAATATTAACGTTAATTACCATTCTAATTAATTGTATTTTTCAATAAAATATCCCTTAAATTCGTTTGTTTGTGATTTGATCGTTCCGGGAGTTTCGTCAATATTTAATCCCGGACACTTTAGTACCTGTCACAAGGGAGTGAAGTTGTCACTTCAGGCCCGGAAGTACGAAAAACAATTTATCTTCGAATTGTCCAGAGATATTCAACATTTTGTCAACTCTTGTATTTTATGCGTTAGCCATGAATGTCTTCGAACCATTTGTCCGATTTGAATGTTTTCTTTAGTTGTAGCTCTTTTATTGCCACATATCATACTACAATGAGGTATTCTAAAAAAGAAATGCACCATGCTGTACAGGGCGTTTAAATTTTCGGGTTTTTTCATTACAGTTTAACGTCTTCTGTGGGCAATACATGAGGCTTCTAAAATCTATACAGAGATGTTACGTAATGTTTCCTGAGTATTTTGCTTCTTTAGAAATCAATTCAACTTGTAATCTTCCAGAGATATTCACATTGTTATAACATCTTGCATTTCATAGAATATATTGACAATGAATATTTTCAGGCGAGTAGTACTGGGGTTTACAGTTGTCACTGTCAACAAATAAATTGTTTTTGTCAATAATCATTAATTTCAATAATTGTTGCACTGTTTTGCATTTAGTTTTACCTGTTTTTCTAATTCTAAGTTTATTTAAATGCCTTCAGCAAACCATCTAAGTGAGCATTATTGCGTTAAAAATGGAACGTTGAGTGAGGTAGGGTTTAGCCACCGTGAGATTGCCCAAAGGCTTAATATTCATCATACTACTGCATAGTTTTTAAGATTATTTGTCAATTCAGTCTGATATAATTTTTTTTCACAGCAGTCAGTCAAACTTAAATTAACTATTTAACTTCGGCATAAAATATAACAAGTTAGACATTTTTTGAAGGATTTTGCTCTAGTTCTCGGTGAAGTTATTACTTCATTGTTTAAAACAACTATTCAGGATAGCCTAGATAAAAAAAAACATGAGTTTGATATAATTTCTAGCAATACTAGGCGATAAAAGACCGAAAACTGGAGATTTTTAAAAATATACAAAAGTGGTGATATCTCGAAAACCAGCAAGCAGCCTCTTACTGAGGTCATGTTGATGCTATCTGATAGACCTAATGCCAATCTATTTCCAGTGTCACTTTCGCGTGGTATTTTTTGGACACCCTGAAGATTAGTTAATGGTGATAAATTGACCATATTCATAAAGAAAAATCAATTGTTGATTATCTGGAAAACGATTTTGTATGGAGTGAAGTGTTCGATAGTGAAATCAGTAAAGAAGCCCTCAGCCCAACTAGGTGGATTCAACCTCATTTTATGATTCGACAAACCAATATCCATGAACAAGGAACTCTGCAAGGCAACATCACAAAACTAATATCGGCATTGCCGAGCACTAATCATATAATAATGATCATCGTCAATGTATTTAGATAGTTTTGAATGCAATTAATCCATTACCAGTGCATTTAGAAAGACCGCGAAGTTATTGACACAATTTTGCGTTAGGACAATTATTCACAGGTGCATTGCCACACAGATAATTAGCGGATAAATTAATAGAACAACCTTATGAGCAATAAGGAATTATTGATAAAAAAACAAGTAGTGATCTTGAATTCATTCTACAAAGACCCTGTAATTCATAATTTCGGTAGGTATAAAAGTTCTAATGGAAGGTATGAAAGTATAAACTCTAAAGGAATCGTGAAATATAGTTTACATAGATGAACTACCATTTATGTAAAATAATTATTTGGGCTTCATCCATGATCTATCTATAGTTCTCTTTTCTTTCAATGTTTCGATAGACATTTTCTATCGTTTTGGAGGCGAATAAACTTTCTAAACAGAATGTTTGAAAATTCCTCAATTATCATAAACTTTCAATATTATCACAGATGTGAGGAAGTTATATAATTTGTTTTCATCTGTGGTTGAAAACTTCTTCGAATAAAAACGAACGATTGACCTTCAAATCACCGTCATCTTTATTGATCGGGCAATCATGAAGCTATTTTTATGAAGGCTACATCTTTTTTTCTCCTTCTTGTAAACTTCTTTGGCTATAGAAGAGTAATAATTCTAATTTATCATTCAAAGGATCTTGTACTAACTCCGACCTATCGTTGTCCAGCACTTGATAAACCTTCTGATGTTTTTTACGGTCGATTACCGAAAGGCTGATCAACATAGAAATCTTTAAATCAGCTGTTAAATCTATGATCAACTGTCATTTGAGTTGGTTGAAGTATGGTCAACTAGTTTAATTTAACCATCCGGTCAGTTAACACAGTGGTCAAATGGTGTGGACGCATAGCGCTTCAACCCTTGCTGCTACAACCCCCACCCCCAATTTTTGAATAGGGAAGATGGGGTGAGCGATACCTCAATTCAAAGGTATTTTTATACTGATTTCAGCACAGTAATTGTTTTTTCATTTTATACATTAGTTCTCGAAATATTCATGCGTTAGTTAATTTTAACACTTAAATTAATTTTTTGCGAATAATTGACATTTCGTGCTTCCGAAACACCAAAATTTCCGTACTTGTATTTGAAATTGCAAAACATCTACCACTGGGCAAACGAAGTCATACCGTACGTGTTAATGCTACTAGGGTCAGATGTTCGACTAGCTGTTTCATTCACTGAAATATCATTCTCCAACTGTACGGTATCAGAACGATTTGGAGTATTGATCTATGAAATAAGACTTTTCAAAGTAAAGTAAATAATTTATCAAAAACTCACATCAATCAAATTGTTCACCATTAGCTACCATACAATGAAATAAGTTTCGTTCGAAACGATGGCGCACATTTTGCAGCATTTCTGGAGTGATTTGACGACATTCGTTCACTATACATCTTCTTAAATCTTCTATGGAATCGGGCTGTGTAGAGTAAATTTTACTCTTCAAGTGGCCCCAAAGGAAGAAATGTAGTGATGACAGATCTGGCGATCTGGCTGGCCATTTAGTGGGACTTGGTAAGGCGTAGTATGGAGGAGCTCCATCCTGCTGAAACACAATCTGGCCTTCCACATAATTTCCAGCATTGTTTTCAATAATTTCCGTCAAATATGGATCAATGTGATTTTACAATAAGTCCAAATACATATCTCCAGTAAGATTACCAGGTGAAAAGAACAGGCCGACAATGTTGTCACCAAATATTCCAGCCCAAAAATTTCTGGTTGTTGAGTATAGACTTCGTGGATCAATCTCGAATTAGCATCGGCCCAATAACGACAATTGTGTCGATTTACTTTGCCGTTTCGAAAGAACGAACACTCATCGGAGAAACAAACATTGTACAGATAATTGGGATTAGCAGTTACTCGTTCACTCATTGTATCACAAAACACAACACGACGGTCAAAATCATCTTCGTTTAGTTCGTGTGAAAGATGGATTTTGTAAGGATGGAATTTATGATGCTTCAAAATATTTGCAATTCGAGTTCGTGTAAAACCAGATTCGTGTGCTAGCTGCCTCGTACTCGTTATGGGATTCAGAGCAATCTGTCCAAGAACAGCTACTTCAGCTGCTTCATTTCGTTCCATGTTTCGTTTTTTATTAGCCACCGACCCGGTTTCTTGAAACTTTGACACTAATTCCAAAACATACTTCCTATTAACATGTTTATCTAAATGTCGTTGTTTGAATAATTCTGCGGTTCTATTCGCACATTGATTGTTTGCAAAAAAAAGTGAGATTATTTACACCCGCTCTGCAATTGAATAAACCATGTCGAACAATGAATTAGAACACATACAAGTCTCGATTCAAAACTAAGATTAATTCACATGTCAAAGAACCAGTAAGCCAACTTAATGATCTGTTCGTAATAAATAAAAAATTATTGATTCTCATTTTTTTGAAAAAGATATGAATTCAATAATCAACAAAATGAAAACATATTGAAGCCAACTGAGAAAATACTTCATAATTAAGTCGAAAATCGTTTCACGAATTGGGACTGGAATATTTCTGTGGCATCATTAATGATTTGATTTTCTTACCTGGTAATCTGATTAGAGATATGTACGTATTTGGACTTTTTGGAGATTTCTATCGATCAAGTGTTACCGCATGTTATTGGAAATACTGCAAATTATATCGAAGATAATTTAGATTGAGTTTCAGCAAGATTGAGCTCGTTCGCAAAATCAGAAAATTTGGACAAAATAATATCGATTTAAGTCCTTTCAACTCGGAAAATCTCCTAATGAGGAAAAAAGATGTTGAATGATTTTATCTGCAAAAATGAATAATGGTTCTAGGAAGTACAAGATACGGACCTTTAGTTCAAGTGATAATCGTTTTTATGTAATTCAACCAATCTCTACAGTATTAGTGAGAATCCCACAAGAAATGGAATAAATCTATTGGTGCCAAAATATGCATGACTATGATCAAAAACCTTCTACAATCATTTCAATTGATATTGTCGCTTGAATATTACAGGAGAAAATGCAATGCATGGATTGGCGGAGATTAGCTAGGGTTCTCATAATTTCAGAATAGGATTATTGTCCACATGTATACTTGATATATCGAAAAATAATTGTCGGATCTCAACAAAAATTTGTGCGTATATGGATATTCTCGATTTTCGAAATTTTTTGACATCATCGTAGTTTTTCATCACAAGATATGGAAGTTTTTTCATTTACATGAGGAATCCAAAGAGGTTTATAGAATAAACTGAAGATGTATGTTTTCTATATAGCAGGTTGGGAAGAAGAAATCCATTATGTGGACACTTTATTGACTTTATTGACCTCTGTTAGTATTTGCCACATCTGGTCAAACCTTTTTTCTTTGAACAGTAGAAGATATGTTTTATCAAAACATATTTTGTCATTGATGTGACTGAGCGAGCTAGTTGTAAGTTAGATCATCAAAGATGGATTTGGATAAAGAAAAAATTAATACACATGTTTCGACATTTGTGTATAACACTCTTGGCTCTTCAGGCATTCATATTCGATTAACAGTAATTCAAATAAATCTTGACTACAAATCATAACATGCTGTTGTAGTTTCCTATGTCGATTTGGTGAACGAGAAAATACTCTATGAATATATTTGAGGTTAGTTTCTAGAATGTCAAGTGATTTCAAAGTGGAAGTTGTTCCGTTGCAGAATGTCACAGCGTGGGTTGTAACCATGAATTGTGTCGTATTCTCTTTCATTTTTTATTAATTTTGTAGTTGTTTCTTTGAATTGTTTGATGTTATCATAGGAATGAGAAATTCTCTCTTGTTCATTAAAGAAAACAGTGTTTTCTAGAATAAATAAAGGTATCATTGATACTTTAATCGAAAAGTGAATAATTGTCATTTATTCACACTTTCAAGAATAGCGTTGTTCAATCTGATAATAAATACAGATTGTACTTCAGTAAAACTTTAATTCAAAATATAACACCTGAAGAAGACAGTGTTTGTCAAAATAATTGTTGTGAAAAACAATAGAAATATGTCGTGTGTTTCTGAATCGCAATATTCCAATGGCCGGAAAATGACTACAAAAAACCTGCCGAAACTTATGACGTCAATATTCTCTGTTTCTGAAGCTTGGATTTCTAAACACTTCCAGAATTCTGGTCTACCTTTACAATTTATGTAATTGGGTTGATTTTGTGAAAAAACGAGATAATGAATATTCATATATACTCTATCAATGAATATCCACAATTTATCGAGAACACAATAAGTTATCCATAAGACGACGCATCGATCAACATTGAGATCACTTTCACCCGCACTGCAGTCGCATTCTTTATCTCTCTGTAATTAAAAGAGTCAAGTTCATTGTTCATTTACATAAACATGCTGCATAAATGGCCGTGAAACACGGTCAATAAATGATACGGGTGAATGTATAAATCAGCTACAATTGGAATTGTCTTTTATTATTGAGGCTCAAATTTCTGTGAAAGTACATCTGCTAGGGCAACTGTATACAGGGTGTCAAGGAGGAAAACACCATGCATACATCTACTAGGCGGCGAGCGATTGATCTTGGATCAATTTTTGATGATGATAAATAAATAAATAGACCCACAAAAATAAAGCTGAAAATGCCTCGGAAATATAAATTATGATTATTGTATTCTCGAATAGAACCTTATTCGTTCTCTCCTAATAGATATGTTAGGCCCGAAGACCGAAAACGCTCAGTGGCCGGAAAAAACGGCCACATCGCGTTCTGGCTGCCTTCGAACGCACAGAACAAGTTTTGGCTGTTTTTAAACGCTCGCAACGCGTTCTGGTAATTGTTAAACAGCCGGAACGCGTTTTGTCAATTGTTCAACGGTCACAACGAGTTCTTAATGTTCGACTTGTATTATTTGCCGCTTTCTACCTGCGTAGGATAAAATTTATATTGTCCCTCATAAAACAAAGTTGAAAATTTAAATACAATACAATTATTATCAACTACAATTGGATACCAAAGATGGGTTCGGTTTTTCTTGCCGAATCATTTCAACAATATTAAATTTCTTATAATTCATTTTCAGTTCTAGGAAGAAAGTTACACTAATAAACTTATATTTACGAGCTTATAATATATAAATGCATGAATGAAAAAGCGAAAAGTTCTTTATTGAACAAATGAATTTCAATTTATTTCCATCCAACTTATTTTGGAGAAGAAAACAAACTTGAATTTATAACTATTATTACTTTATTAGAAAGAATTCAATTATTGAAAACTACAATTAAATACAAACGACGGGTTTTTCCGAACTTTTGTGTACTTTACATAGGTACGTCACTTATTTTTACAAGAACTGTTTGAATTACATTTCGAATTACATAGTTTTTTTAAATTGTATCCGTAAAGTATGGAACAAATTCATTTTCAGCTAATCAGACCATTTTAAGAAATAATCCTGAAACACATCGATTTTTATTTTAATTACTTTACCTTACTTTAAAATAATAATCTAATATACAGCGCGAATTATTTTCGAGTAATGACATCACCGTCATTTTTTTTTAAATTGAACTACTTTGTCTCCATTTCCGGATTACTCTAGCTGAGCTGATTCCAAAAATGTATCACATGTTGATTCCAATAGGTACAGGGTCGACAAATATACAATAGTTTTGTATATGCTCAGTGCTCATAAAGAAATGCTAGACGACAAGTATCAAACATGTTCGGAAACAACTTATTTTTATTATTCTAAAAATGTAAAAAACTACAGGGTCTTACATTTGAACCAATTGCCGTTAGACAAACGCGTTCCGGCTATTTAACAATTACCAGAACGCGTAGCGAGAGTTTAAAAATAAACCCAAAACGCGTTCTGTGCGTTCGAAGACAGCCAGAACGCGATGTGGCCGTTTTTTCCGGCCACTGAGCGTTTTCGGTCTTCGGGACTAACACATATATATCATGGATGGTTTAATACCTTTGGCAGATCTTTGCAGATAACAATTTTCTCACGAGAGCGCTTATATCTTCATGAGAATGACAACTATGTAGAAATGACGATGTCAAAAAATGTGTGGAATTTCAAGGAAATTCCATATCCGGTTAGAGGAATAGATGGTTTTATTGAAAATTCATAAGCTACCAGGATAACGGGAAGTGCGGTATCCATTTAAATATTTCAGCATGATTTTTCCATTATAGAACGGCCATGATCAAAATTTCACAATTCTTTTCCTCTTAGTGTGGCAATCATTGTTTCCTAGACGTCCACTGGGGTCCAATTTGCTTTCGTTTCCGGATCATATAATTTATCACATGGGCGCTCAATCACAAACTGATTCAATATATAGAGACTTCAGTAGGGAGTTCAACCGAATCAATTATGAGAGGCTTCTGGAGAGACCTGCTGGCTGTATTGGATGGCTTCCTGCAAATTATATAAGCCAAATTGGGAAGGCTTAGTTTTAATGGCTGGCTTTAGATCAGCTCCATTCTGCATGAGCTCCGTTGTACCACAGGCTAGCTATCTGCTGAAGAGAAATTCTTGTTGATGAAACTCGTATAGAATTATTGTTTGGGCAATAACCATCATCTATTATTGTTCTCCTTTCTAACGTATCAACACACGTCTTCTGTCGTTTTCAAGGTAAAATAAGCTTTTACCAAAGCTATAACGACTTCAGGAAAAGTTAACTTTTGTAAATGTCAAATTGACAGACTACGAAAAGTAGATAAAAAATTAGTACTTATCAATGGTTCGAAGACTTATTCAAGTTACATGGAACAATTGGCCTACAAACATCCGGCAAATCAATTGATGCTGCATAGGATTCCTTGCAGCTTTTTAGAAGGAATGCCACATGATCATTCCATCTCAAAATCTTAAACTGCTTCAGGAACATTAAATTTTGTTTCAATTCTCAATTTCCCGAATTTCAGTATTCCTGACGCAATTGGGGCAAATATCAAGTTTTTTTTTCTAGAGATTAAAGGTTAGCCTGTTAAATTGAATCCCTTTCATCAATTAATAATAGTTTATTTTACCAAATTACAGTCATAAACAGTAATCCCAGAGGCGTTAGCCTGTACGTGATATATATGTATGTATATGGACAATCTTAATTAGCCACTAATTAACCTAAATAACATAACAATTCCTTTTCTTCTCCCTCTTTATACACAATCAAAAAATTCAGATCAGTTCGGTCCCGACCAGGAACATGAAACGGTATGGCATCTGCCGCAATAACGAAAATACAGAACGGGGAACGCACAGTAGAAACACCCCTGCAGACTTTCACCTTTGGTTGATCAAAGAATCGAAGTATGCATGTCCCTTCTCCAGAATCCAAATCTTCAAATTCATTTTTAACTTTCTTTTATTTCCTATGATTGTCAGGTGATGAGGAATCACCGCATATAGTCGAGGTGCCAGGTATGTAAAACATCTCTGGCCAATACTTTTTTCTGCTCTAGGTGTGAAGAATCGGTTTAGATTTGTTCTCGTCGTATATGTGCAATCAGGTGTCAGTATTTGAATTTTTCCAAAAGCTATGGCCAATGAGATCTTGTGCACAAACAATTGTTGAGGGCTCATGACTTTGGATATTGCATACAACCTATTTGATGGAAACAACAGGAGTTTACCATAGATAATTCGAAGCAACCATTTCTGTATAGTATCAACCCTTCTTGAATGACAGTTGTATGCTCCTCCCCATGCCACTATACCATATCCTATCTGTGACTGACACAAGGACGTATATATTGTTTTCAAATTGGTCACATCTAGGTACTTTTTGAGGTGTCTGAACTTCGAAAGCATATACCCTTTTTGCCTCCATCCAACCAACTGTATAATCTCCCCACGAGTCCCTGAATGGCATCCTCCGTCGATTTTACTTCATAAATCCAAATTGGTTCTCGGCCAAAATTTTGTTTTTTTCCAAAAAGTTGGTAATTCGTACTTTGATAATGTTTTCTATTACCTTAGCCAAATTTGAGATAAGGCAAATGGACCGATAATTTGAAACATCGGTCTCATCTCCTGACTTGAAAATCGGCTTTCGAAACAAAAATTCGTAAAAATGCCAGCGGTTCCGCTATTTCTTCACGAATGTTCTTCAGGAGTTCACTACTGATCTCATCATTACCAGGGGCACCTCCGCTTTTCAACTCTGAAATAATTTCTTCCACCTCATTTGTGCTGGTCGGGAAAAAAAGAGAGTGCTTCCACAAAAACGCTCGTCATCTTTTTCTGGGATTTTTCTTATATTATCTACCAGTTTTTTTCCTATTGTACTGTAATATTTGCTAAACTCTTCCGCTATTTCATCATCTGATTGTAGTTCCTGTCCGTTAGCATTTTTATCTTTTTCAGATCAATCTTAGAGTTGGTTTTCCCACAGATATGATTCACGTATGACCAGAGAGATTTCGAACCAGGATTTTTCTTAATAAAATCATTAAAATGATGTTTTTTTGCGCTTCCTATTAATTTGCTCATGGTCTTTGATCACTTGGTCTCTTATATTTTGCCACGTATCATTCCGGTACGACAAAATAGTGTCATCTGCGAAGCCTTTTATTTCTCCCCTGGTATTCACTTCGAAGAGACTGTTCAAATAAAGACCCCCAAGAGAGAGCCTAGAAAGCTATGCTGTGAGAGTACTTATGGAACCACGAAAGAAAGTCGTGTTTCTCTACAACAATTATCATTGAGGGTAACATATGGCTAGGGGTTATGTTTATCGGACTTATTGTCATCCCATATGTCACAGTTGTGATGACAGATGACACCAAGATATTTGGTTACCCCACTACTGCCATTACAATCCAGTATGACCTTCACCCTATTTCAAGGCTGTGTGAAGATTGACAGCTGCCACACAACAACGAATAATAATAATAATAATGAACTTTATTGGTCCTTTTGGAAATTGTAAAAATGTATAGGAAAAGCCATACGAAATATCGTACATTAGCAAAGAAACACAAGAATAAAACATCAAATTCAACAAATGGAGTCCTTAAGATACTCCTCAATATATAATAACATCTCTTAAGTAATAAAAATTTAACCTCTCTCTTGAAAGACCTTCCACATACGATTTCAATCTACTGGGCAACCGGTTATATAATTTAATACCTAAATAACTTGGTGAGGACTCATATTTAGCTGTATGATGTCTAGGGAAGGCAATAGTGTTATTGTGTCGCGTTCCATACTCATGAAAGTCAGAGCATTTAATGTATTTACTCACGTTCAGGTGAATATAGACAAGGCTATAAAGAATGAACACACACGGGAAGGGAAGAATATGAAAACGAAGGAATATCGGAATGCACGAATCACGTGGGCGAAGATTAAAAATGAGGCGTATGATACGCTTCTGAGCAATGAACACCCGGTTGGACCATGCCGAGAAGCCCCAAAGTACCACGTCGTAACTTAAATGACTATAAGCCATGCTGTGATAAACAGTCAGCTGCTCCTTGACGGAGAGACCACTCCTGAGACGTGATAAGGCATAGTAAGCACTATTGAGCTTAGCACAAGCATGATCCCTGTGGAGATGCTGTAACGTTTTGTGAACTATATTTTTTTGAATAATCCAATATTTAAACACCTTTATACTTTGCTAACTTTATTGCCCAGGAACACAATCTCCTCTGCCTTACTAATCATAACTAACTGGCGGACCAGCCCTGCGCATGACAATGAATATTCTACAATCATAGAATAGCACATATGTACAAACTTAAATATCACATTCATTAGTCTTAATAATTATTTAAATTACCCAGTCCCTTACATCCCCCATCTTAAGATAATACACCATAAACAATATTATGTACATTTTATTTTCTAATATTAAAGTATACAAAATTCACTTTCCAATTTGAAATGTATCAGGCGGTTTGATAGTACTCCTATCTCTCAAATTATATCATTCATTCACATAATTTTTATTTAAATCATCATTGCAATCAGAACTAACTACATCATTTACAAAATCATTATCAGCATTTCTAAATTTAAGATGTTGCCTAGTTCTTCTATAAATTTTGTCATTATTATATCCAGAAATTGAGTATGATCTAGGTTCATCACATGAATCTACAATTCGACCCTTTTCCCACATATTATTCAATTTAAAATATATATTATCATTTATATTGCAACCTTCCTTCAAGGATCTACTACCACGATCATAATAATATTTTTTTTTGTTTTGATGGTTTATTACTTTGTTTTCAAGAACAGTTTTATCAATGATTGATGGCTGAAGTAATGATATTTTAATCGGTAAATCATCTTTGAGGCGCCTATTCAGGAAAAGTTGAGCTGGTGAGAAGCCAACATGAGAGATTGGTGCATTACGATACTTGAGTAAAAACAAATTCATATGAACATTTTTTCAACATAGTTTTGCATATGTTAACGGCTTTTTCCGCCATGCCATTACTTTGAGGATAATTAGGGCTAGAAAAAATCAATTTTATACCGTACTTTTCTGTAAATTTTTTGAACAAAAAAGAATTAAATGGATTATTATCCGACACTATCGAATTTGGAAAACCAAACATAGAAAATATTCCTATCAAACAATCTATCACATGTTGAATGATTGTTTGGGCTATTACCATCATCTATTGTGGATGTAATGATTTCCGACGTTTCGATAGACATCTTCTATCTTTATCAAGGAGAAAAGGAAGAAACTTTTTGAGAATTATCAATTTTCAAAAAGTCAATATGACAGAAGTCATGAAAGAAAAATGAACGATGTTATATACTCATCTGTGATATGATGATCTTTTTAAGTTGGATCGAACTATCGGCGTCCAAACTTCTGGCAGATCTATAGATGGAGCACTTATGGAATCAGGTGTTATTTTCATAAATGCTGCTTCTTTGATTTTTCTTCTTGCAAGTTTTTCTTCTTTGGATATTATTGATGCTTCATCCCATTTTATACGATGATTCTCATCTACAGCATGCTGGACCAACCTGGATTTGTCGCTGTCTAGTACTCGTAGAAGCTTCTGATGTTCTTTTATTCGTACATTCAGAGGGCGTTTAGTTTCTCCGATGTAAGATCTTCCGCACTCGCAAGGTAATTCATATATGCAGTTCTTTATCCTTTGTGTCTCATTATTAGGCTTAACTTTTGTAAGTTTAGCTCTGATAGTGTCTTGAGTTTTGAATGCAGTCGTTATGTTGTATCTATTTCCAATTTTTCTCATTTTCTCCGACAAACCTTTTACATAAGGAATTACGGTTTTAATGGTCTGATTTATATCTGTTGGTTCAGGTTGACTTTCTCTTGTTCGTTTAGCTTTTTCTAATATCTTTTTGGGGTAGCCATTGCTTCTAAGAGTTTTCGAGATGTTATTTATTTCTTCATTTTGGTCTTCTTCAGTGTAACAAATATTTATTGCTCTATCAAATAAATATTTTGCTACTCCCAATTTAGTGTTTAGTTGGTGGTTTGAATCAAAATGTAGATATTGTCCTGTGTTCGTTGGCTTTTTATACACAGTGGTTCAAAACTCAAGACACTATCAGAGCTAAACTTACAAAAGTTAAGCCTAATAATGAGACACAAAGGACAAAAAACTGCATATATGAATTACCTTGCGAGTGCGGAAGATCTTACATCGGAGAAACTAAACGCCCTCTGAATGTACGAATAAAAGAACATCAGAAGCTTCTACGAGTACTAGACAGCGACAAATCCAGGTTGGTCCAACATGCTGTAGATGAGAATCATCGTATAAAATGGGATGAAGCATCAATAATATCCAAAGAAGAAAAACTTGCAAGAAGAAAAATCAAAGAAGCAGCATTTATGAAAATAACACCTGATTCCATAAGTGCTCCATCTATAGATCTGCCAGAAGTTTGAACGCCAGTTCGATCCAACTAAAAAGATTATCATATCACAGATGAGTATATAACATCGTTCATTTTTCTTTCATGACTTCTGTCATATTGACTTTTTGAAAATTGATAATTCTCAAAAAGTTTCTTACTTTTCTCCTTGATAAAGATAGAAGATGTCTATCGAAACGTCGGAAATCATTACATCCACAATAGATGATGGTAATAGCCCAAACAATCATTCAACACGAGCTCCATCATAAACAATATCTCGTCATCAATCTATCACATCCTCAATACTTTTTGTTTTAATATTTTTAAAATCGAGCCATTTAGAATAATAATCAACTACAGCTAAATAATATTCACCTCCATACTCAAAAATATCCATACCGATTTTATCCCATGGTATATGGGGAATATCATGATGAATTAAGGGCAGTTTTGGGTTATTATTTTGAAACCTGTTACATACAGAACAATCAACAATTTTATTATAAATATGTTTCGACATATTTGGCCAATAGAGGAATTCTCTTGCACGAGCTATGCATTTGTTGGTGCCTAAGTGCCCATCATAAAGTTTAGATAAAATTTCACTCCTTTTCGATTCGGGTATTATAAGTCTATCTTCATAAAAAACCAAGTCTTTATAAGTATACAATTCATCTTTTATGCTATGATAGTTCTTAAATTCATGGGACAATCTTTTATAGTTAATCCAGCCATTTTGGAGAAAATATTTCAATTTAACTAAAGTTTCATCGTTTTTGGTTGCTTAAATTGAATCATCTAATCTATTCCGTGAAATAGGTAAATAATACTGTAGATTATGAACATGAATCTCTTCAGTATCTACATGATTCAGATCCACTATACCAGCTCGAGAAAGTGCATCTGCTATGTACATCTCTTTTCCTGGCAAATATTGAACTACTAAATTATATTTCATTAATCTATATAATAGTCTTTGCAATCTGGATGACACTTTATTTATAACTTTTTTGAAAATATTCACCAATGGTTTTTGATCTGTGTGAATAATAACCTGCCTACAGTAAACAAAATAATTGAATTTTTCTACAGCGAAAACAATTGAGCTCAGCTCTCTTTCAATATTAGCATATCTTTTTTCATGATCTGTAACTGTTCTTGAAGCAAATGCTACCGGTTTGCCATCTTGCATCAGGCATGCACCAAAACCTTCTATTTATGAATCGCACTGTATAATAACCTGTTTATTCGGATCGAAATGTGCCAAAATAGGTGCCTGAGTGAGTAAATTTTTTATCTTATCAACCGTTAATGAATGAATGCGTTTCCATTTAAACAGCGCATTATTGCAAGTGAGCTGTCTCAATGGTGCAATGACAGCTGACAAATTAGGAAAAAATTTGCTCAAGTATTTTATGATGCCTAAGAACCTAAGTAGTTCCTTCTTACTTGTGGGATTTTGCATATTTTTAATGGCATCTGTTCTTTGAGAATCAATTTTTATTCCACTTTCAGATACAACGAAACCAAGAATTTTCAATTCAGCTCTTTCCAACACTAATTTCGATTTAATATCATGTTCTTCCTCATTAGAACCAGCTATAATTGAGTCATCTATATAAACAGACTCAGGTAAAATGTCACCAAAAATTTCTACATTTTTTTTCTGAAAAATTTCTGCAACAGTGTTTATGCCAAATGGAAGGCGTAGGAATCTGAATCTTCCATATGGAGTTGAAAATGTACACAACTTAGATGATTCCTCATCTAATAAAATTTGTTAAAAGGAGTCTTTTAAATCGAATGTAGAGAAATATTTTTTATTTGCTGAACCTACTAATACGTGATCAGGAGAAGGGATCTGGTGATGTTCCCTCTTTAAATTTTTATTTAAATCTGGTGGGTCTAAACAAATTCTCAGTTTACCATCTTTTTTTTCAGTGATAACAATATTATTAACCCAATCGGTTGGTTCTACTTGTTTACAAATAACACCAGCTTGCAATAAGTTATCTAGGGCTTCTTTAAATAAAGGCATTAGTTTATTAGGTATTCTACGAGCACCATGAACAACAGGAATAGCATTATCATTTAAATGAAGTCTAACAGGCTTACCAGGAAAACAACCTAACCTATTGAAAACACTTTCATAAGTTTTAATTAATTCACCTTCAGACCTGAACTTAAATTGGTTAGTGATGGAATCAACATATTTAATCAAATTCAAACCTAAGCATGCCTTCAATCCCAATATTGACTAATCAGCCTCATCAACTATCAAAAATATTAAATCTACCTTTTTTCCACGTACTATGCAGTTGAGTTTCACACTACCTCTTACTTCAACCATCTTTCTTCCGAATGCCATTAGCTTTATTTCAGTTGGAGTAATATTTTTAGACACAATTCCCGAGTAAATCCTTGTAGGAATTATATTGCACTCTGCCCCAGTATCAAGCTTAAAACAAATATTATGATTATTTACAATCACATTTTCAATTAAGGAATTATTTAAGTTAGCATTTATATTTGTAGTACACTGATTAGTACTAATTGTATCAATAAACAACTCATCATTGACTAAAGAAACCTCCTCATCATGCAATGACATAGTGTCAATCTGACAGTTGGGATCCATTTCGAATTTACCATTATTGACTCGTTTTTTGAATAAACAACATGCTGCAAAATGAGCATGTTTTACCAAAAGCAGGACACATTCGTAAAGGATGTTTATAACCACATTTTGAACAATCAAATCGATTGTCTTTATTTTAAATTGATTTATCATTCGATGTGGTAAAATTTTTAATATTACTTAACTCAGTCGGTCGAACACTACATTCTTTTTAGGTTCACAATATTATTTAAAGGCTGTCTTTACATCTTCCAGTTTGGTGACTGCCACTTTCAGTTTCAATGTATTGAAAATACATCTTTGGTCACCAATTATATTTAGAAATATTGCTACCTTTTTTTGTTCAGGAGCATCAAGATCGACGGCGGCTAACATATAGAGCTCGAATTTTTGTACCCATGTGAACCAATTGCTTGCTAGTTTCCGGAAAATTCCATGACAGGTGGAACTCTTAATCCTTCCATATTTCAGGAATCTTTTATTCTTATCACACTTTCTGTATGTAATTATTTACACCTGACACCATGTAACGTTTTGTGAACTATATTTTTTTGAATAATCCAATATTTAAACACCTTTATACTTTGCTAACTTTATTGCCCAGGAACACAATCTTCTCTGCCTTACTAATCGTAACTAACTGGCGCACCAGCCCTGCGCATGACAATGAATATTCTACAATCATAGAATAGCACATATGTACAAACTTAAATATCACATTCATTAGTCTTAATAATTATTTATATTACCTAGTCCCTTACAATACCACCTTAGATCTCCGTTCACACAGAGGCCCAGAAACTTAACGTCGCCTCTCGCCTCCAATATGTCCTATAATGAGAGGATCACTTGGCCTATCTTGATTCTGAAACCTGACTATCACCGACTTTGTCAAGTTGAGTATAAGCGCATAATATGAACAGAAGTGGGCCCAGGACAGATCCTTGAGCGACACCCAGGCTGTTTGTGTGCTCGTCAAATGTAAGGTCATTCAATCTCACATAAATTCTGTGATCATATAAAGAACTTCTGACCTAATCATGAAACACGCCCTTGAATCCCATCTGGTACATCTTATCCAAAATAAATCCTTGCTGTAGCGTGTCAAACGCTTTAGACAGATCAAAAAATATACCTGCCACGCACGCAGCGCTGTCCAGGCTGCTGTAAATAAATGGATTGGGTAGACCTACCATGTCTGAAGTTGTTGATTGGATAGTATGGAATATTTTGTTAAATAATTGGACATGGAATTGTATATTATTCTTTCAAAATTTTTTAATAATTGACTTTGATGGTGAAAGGTCGATAATTTGTTATATCCTGGGTGTCATCTTTTTTGTGAACTGGTATAATTTTTTCAAGTTTGAGAACAGATGGGAATTGACCAGAAGACACTGTTTCATTCAGTAAATGGGCAAGAGATTAAGATATCCAAGGAGCCAAGAATAATGAGGCGTTCTCCACTAAGTGCTCGAAAACAGAGACGTCAGAACCGACTTCGAGGTATCGCCATTCCTGTTTCAAAAAGTCATTGTCAGCTATCACTCATTGATGGATACTTTGGTTGTATCTGATGAGTACATTCTCCAGACTGTAAACAAGACCAAAAAAGTCATGCAAGAGAAATTCGCTGGCATGTGACTCGTCAGTGGTCAGCTTATTCATAGGCCTTCTATTTTCCTTCTGTTTGACTGCCAAATCATCAAACAATATTGAATTTCTATCCCATTTCCGAGCACGACATGTCTGATCTACGAACTTTTTCTCCAGATTTTGAAATAAGGAAGTCGAGGAACTTTTGAGTTAAAAATTGAGTTAATTTTCAATTGATAAATTTCTATTTGTTTGTTTCAGATCCTAAATCGAAAATCATCATAGGCACGCTGCTAACGATATGGGGAGTAGCCACTTTGATCTGGACACCATTCGATTTATTATTGGAAGAAAAACTGAGAATGAGGCCAGGTAAAACATTAACACAAACGTTGCAAAGAAAACTTAACGAAAATTTTCAGGTCTTCCTCCTTTTGAATGGTGGAAAACACCACCGGATGAGGTACGTCTGAGTGTTTACGTCTTCAACATCACCAACGCGGATAGATTTCTCAGTGGCGAAGATTCCAAGCTCAATCTACAAGAAATAGGTCCAATTGTGTACCTGTAAGTATGTAACAGTGAAAAATCACCCAGAGGTGCATATTTTAATGCACATTATGGCAATTATTGATTTTGTGGTTGAGTCTAGCTTCATGAAGACAATTTCACTATCGAAATGAGAGTGAAAACATTTCTTTTTACAAGTTTGTCTCCATTCGACACATTGATTACACGCTCAAACTATCTGATTAAGAGAATGTGAACATCTCAACATGCAATCAACCATATCGCACATCAACTTCAATCGTGTCACAACTCATAAATCCTCTTTTTTCAGGGAACATAAGAACTGTTTCCGCTGATAATCATTATTCTGGGCTTGGTAGTAGCGACAAAATGTGAGATAGTCCTTTAAAATCAAATTTTAATCGTTGTTTGGTATCCTTTCCTATCTGATATTTCGTAATCGTGAAAATTAGCCGATTTTCTAAGTTATAGCAAATGAAATCGTAACTCTATAGACGAGCGGTGGGTGGAGCAAGTGAATCGTCTACACCAAATAAACTGCTGTCTAGCGGCCATTGTATTTCCTCAAGTAAGAACGAATTTTTTGCACTTGATACAGCTTTTTTCTGAATCCAGAGATTCACATAACTCAAAATCGTCATATTTTGGGTAATAACATTATTGAAACAAAGGTGTGATTTATTATATTTGTTTCTCATTTGTAAACGTCAGTTTCCAAAAACACAATATTAATCAAGAAAGTTTATTTTATCAAGTCACTAACTTGTAAAAGTGACAGTTAACTTGCAAAATTTTTGCAAGTTAGTAGTATTATCTACATCAGAAAATTTTGTTTTATCGTCATATATGTTGAAAATCATGGTATAGTTGTTACTTCCAGTAACACAGATGTTTTATGATGAAAGAGTTGATACTGGTGATTATCAACCATCTGTTGACTCAGAAACTGCTGAACTGGAGGACTGCAGAAGATTTGTACTCTCCTGACTACCAAATAATTTGCTTGACATTTCGATTTTTTTGTTGACTAAATCATCGACATAACTCATCGCAACTTCGGTGCTCTTCCACCCTCCTGCACGCTTAAGTGCTAAAATATCTCCACCCGAATCCACAACCAGTGGTTCCAGTTCTGCGAAAAGAGTGGCCGGTGTATAACTCTGGGTTTTTTAAACCTAAATATTCCTATTTGCTTTTGGACACCACCAATAGTGTGCTGGCCAGCATTAAGGGAAATGCACTTTAAATGTCAGTATGTCAAAATACTGGCACCATAAGATCTACACCGGTTCATTGATTACCAGTTTTGTCTAACATTGTCCCTTCCAATATTCGCAGACAGACTGCAGCTGTGAATTCTTGGAACAAATATCATTCTTTTCCCAATTTATTCCCAATTATTTCATATATTCCTCAAAATAGAATTCCCAGATTGAAGTCACTTAAACCATTATGGCATAATACGTTCTTCAATATCAACATAAGTGATAAAGAATTATACAAGACTGAGTGGAACTTTTACGATATGTTCAATAAGTATCTTGTTTCTGATCCTTCTGAAAAAGTTCCTGGTTTTGATGTTCCAAGAAAAATTTGGACAGTTCCTAATCGTTTGAGACAGGTCATGGTCGTACCAATAGCATGCTATTTAGATGGAACTCAGTTCCTAATGCAATTTGTGAATGTGGAGAGTCAGAAGAAACAATACCCCATATCATCAATAGTTGTCCCATATATAAATTTCAAGATGGTTTTAGGTCTATTCATGATGTTTCCGATACTTTCTTGGAATGGGTTATTCCAAACGTTAAATTCAAACGAATTTGATACGTATATTTGTTATTGAGTTCTTTTTTCTGCTTTTGTCTCTTTATTTCCAGATTCGATGTGAGCAACTTGAAGAAGTCTCTGTCTCCATCAATAAAAGACCACTCTAAAATATAATATATTTCAGCTTATTTTTGTATTTTCACACTTAGACGGGGAGCCAGGGTTTTTTTTACTGGGGTTTTTGCCCAAGGCTTTTATGTCATACGCTGAATTGTATGACACCCCGTCACTAACCCCTGATCTATATGCTTTATTGTTTGCTAACTAAATATTGTCAGCCAAAAGTTCAAAAGAAAATATATATATATATATAGATTTATTTGACACAGACCCAAATCGGTATACTCTACCGACTTTTCGGTCCAAAAGTGACGTTGTCAGACCCGTCTCCGGGTCTGACAACGTTTTTCAATGGAATCATAATCAGGGGGGTCAGGGGGTGTTAGATATGAATTTTGAGCCGGGTCCGAAAAGTCGGTGAAACATCATATTTTATACAGAAATACTTCGGGGAACGGCCAGTGCGAGGGCGCTTTAGGCGACCTCGTCTTGCTGTATGTAAACGGTATACTCGATCAACGTCTCCAATCCCTAAATCTGGCAACGCTGTGCCTTGTGTATAAACCCGAACTCCTCATTCTTCTACAACTTATACAAACCCGATATAGGGGACCGTCTTCTACTCCAGAAGATAGTTTATTCATTTCTTCCAAGCGGACCGAAAGTATGATCTCATGTCTCTGATATTTCATTCTTCAAACGAGTATAGTTGAAAGTCATAAAAATGGGGTAAAATAGCTCGTCGTTAGAAGAAAACTACCTGGAAAATTTTATTATCATTCTTTGGATAACAACTGACTTACGAATCATATTCATAAGGGTCATGGAAATTTCAATCACCCTTTATAGAGAGTCGTTACGAAAACTTTTCGATATTTTTCTGAATTCGTCTTTTCCGAATTTTTTTTATGTTCACCGAAATGAAATGAATCTGGACAAAATTTTAATTGAGAAATGTACAAGAATATTGGATGGATCTTAAAAAATTTTGAAAAGCACTGACGTGAGGTCAAGATCATCAGCGTGCTCTTCTTAATGTCGATGAATATCTTACGAGATATCAAGTTTTTAGGAACGGTTTCTATGAAATTTGACAAACTTCTTTGTTTAAACGCTATCCGCACATCTCCCTAGTGGATTCCTGGTGGATATGTTAGTATGTTAGGA
This sequence comes from Micraspis discolor, assembly GCA_030674115.1. Lineage (NCBI taxonomy): Eukaryota > Metazoa > Arthropoda > Insecta > Coleoptera > Coccinellidae > Micraspis > Micraspis discolor. The sequence goes on from JARTUT010000042.1 coordinate 75,122, forward strand.
AATGTTGAGGAAACGAAATTCCAATTGCATAATTCATGCTGAACTATCCGACGTTTTTGGCCCAGATATTTGGACAATGGACAATCTATCGAGATTCGAAAGTTACTGGCATTTGAACAAACGATTGCTCGCTGTTCAACTAGGAATAAGCTCACAAAAATTCCTGCCTTGCTTATTTACTGAATTTAAGATTTAAAGGTGAATTGATTTCAGAAATTGAATGCTTTCCTCATTCGTCATCTTCAAATCTTAACTACAATTTTTTTTTCAGTAAATACTGATTCTTATCACTTTTTTCCCACATAACTTAATCTGGTTTTAATATTGAAAACCAAATTTTTAATAATAATGATAATAATAGCTTTATTGTTCAACAGAAAATCCATTTAAGTCACTATACAGGGATATAAATGTTACTATTAAGAATAACTTCTCCATAACCACCTACATCCATATAATACACAAAATCAAAATTTTACTAGAATTGGACAGATGTTCAAGTGCAATTTTCATAAAAGTTTGTTGAGAGCACGAAAAAATATCACATCAGGTACAGCTACTATAATATGATTATTACACATTAAATTTATTAGAACCTTACGCAGGATATTCGTTCTAGCTCTTTCACATTTAAAAACTGAAGCATTTCTCGAATTGAAACATGGTAGGTGGAAATTTAATTTGCTGAGGATTTCGGCACAGTCAATTTTATTATTAAAGATTTTGTACAGAACCATAACTGATCCTAAAGTTATTCTTAGACTTAAGCTTGGATAATTCAGTCGCTGATAAAGATAATTATTATCACATCCTCTAGGACCTAGGAGGATATACTCCGTCAATCTTGAATATCAAATACTTCCGTGAATACGATAGAGCTAGAGTTGAAATTTTCAGAGTAGATTTGAGTTATAAATATCTCGGCTGAGTTCGTTATTCGGATAAATCGGTAGAATAGTTTCGAAGTAACAAAATAAAATTTTCCAAATAAAAAATTTTTTATGGTGCAATTTTATCAGGCGTTTACACCAATAGCGTTCTCGACTTCTACAAACCAATAGTTTCCGAAGTATGATTTTTCAAATTTTGAATAAATACGGGTAAAACTGAACTCTATTTATCCCTTGTTAATCATCTACCTACTCAGGGTCCAAGGGTCAGCGCTCTAGCCTGTAACACGGAGTTTTAAAATTCAATATATCCCAACAAGCTGGTCACAAAAACCAAGGTATCATTATGAGATGTTAAACCATTTCTGTTTTTTTAATACAATTTCACATTTATGACAACTTTCTTTGGTCTCAGTAGAGTGAGATATCCCTATAGAAATGCAAATTTCAAACGGTTTGATGCGATCTTCCTGATAAGTCCTAAAGGAATTACGAAAGTTATTGCATTTGGTTTCAGGATATTAATGAGATTTTGGCTTATTACTTTTACTTGGTTGTTCCAAGTAGAACAGCAAGCTATTGTTCAACCAAAATAGATAAACTTTTCGACTAGCGAGTCAAAAATATTTCCAATCGATTGGGTTCATGAAGATATAAATAAGGTCATTTAATTTTATCCCAATGAAACAATTTTTTCCGATACAGCTTTGGAATAGGGCATTCCGAGTGCCTATAAAGCACTTCTGAAGAACTTAAATTATTTGAAACATTGAACGTTCAAAAACTTTAACACCTGTTGAATTTTCTTGAAGCCCGAATACTTCTAGTTATCCAGGTAAAAAAATGAGTAATTAGAAGAAGTTATCTCTCTGATGTTTTCTCTTCGTAAATGATATCTTAAAGATCTAGTTTAATATCGGCATTCGTCAAATTTGTTTACAAAATATCGGAAACAATCTGAAAAACTGCAAATATTTCTTAATTACTGAAATTTTCAAACACATCACAGTGTGTTCCAAATATTGAGCCCAAAATTGTAAAAAATATTACTCATAATTTTTGTTTTTCAATAATGAAAAAAGTTTTATATTATTATTATGTCGTGAAATATTGAAAATTTTCCTTAACGAAAAGCTTTAGAGATAGATTGAAATTTCTATTATATTAGTTTTTCAAATATGATTCATATGTCAGTTGTTAACGAAAAAAACTTTTTTATGCGGAAAATTTCTTACATACTGTCTGACGATGAGCAATTTTACCCGATTTTTATGAACTTCAATGATGATTCTGTTGAAGATTTAAATACTAGTGAAGATGAGTTATTTGATTATCGGTCCGCTTCGAAGAATTAAATAAAGCAATCTTCTATACGACGGTTCTCTCTATTGGGATTGTATAAGTAGTTAGAAGCGATAGATTTTGGGAGAATTCAGTCTATACATTTCATGTGACCTTCTAATGAAAAAAGTAAAAGATCCTCGTCAGTCAATTCTCAACATAAGATATGCAATTAGAGTTATTTGCGGTATAACTAACCGACGCGGTCAGTCCCAACGATCTGACAACACCGCAGGGACTGAAAAGGTTTGGAGAACATTACGTCGGCGTATATGTGGGAATGAAAAGTCGGTTTAGGATACCGGGCTTCAAAACGTGAATCAAGTATATCACTTTTTTGAATGAAAAAAAAATTTTCCCCTCCTAAGTTGCCTGAGGAGTTATATTTCCTTAAAGCACGTTTTCCACATATATACACGCAAAAACCATCTGGATCATACGGGTCTCAGGTAGCCTGTCGCATGTATCGGGACTGAACACGTCTGTTAGATAAATATATATATATATATATACTGATTTGCCAATATAATGGTCGCAAACTCAAAGGACAATGGTCGCAAACTCAACTTGAAAGGAATAGGGACAGCATTTCAGTTAATTGTGGCATTCCAAGGGACCTGTTTTTTGAAATTCTCAGGTTTATATTACGTAACAATTACTTGTACTTTTCATTTGAAGGGAGGTTCTATGTCCAAACGTTTGGTTGTGCCATGGGATCAAAAATAAGTCCCATATTGGCGCAATATGTTATGGATTATGTGTTGGATGAGTGCACTGCTGGACTGAATTATAGATTGGCTTTCATCAAAAAGTTTGTCGATGACCTTGTCATGGTCATACCCAAAGGCGAAGTAGATAATATAGTTGAACATTTTAACTAGTTCAATAGCCATGTTCAGTTCACATTAGATGTGGAAGATGACAATAACTCAGTTAGTTTTTTGGACACGAGACTCCATAGAATAAAAAATAAAATTTATTTGGATTGGCACAGAAAACAGACGGGATCTAATAGCTTGATACATTATAGATCAGACCATCCAATACAGATGAAAATAAACTGTATTAAAGAAATGAAAAGTAGACTTAGTAAAATCTGCCACCAAAGATTTTTGAAAAAATCATTGAATAAATTATTTAACATTTTACTTGAGAATGGATACCCAAAGAAGATGATCTCAAAATTACTGTATTCATCAACTAATTACCGAGACGAAAATAATATAGTTTCTCCACATATACAGGTGGAAGAGGGAGAAGAGGAAAGAAATATAAAATTTGGAAGTATTGTGAATATCAAAAATTTAACATACAAAATAAAAAAATGTTTCAGGGATGAAGAAGTAAAAATAGCAGTTTATAACCACAAGACAGTCAGAACACTATATAGCAGGTTGAAGGATAAAACACCAAAGTTGCTACAGTCAGACGTGGTGTATAGAGTGAGGTGGCATGACTGCTCGCGAGGTTATGTTGGTCAAACATCACAGCTATTGAAGAATCGAATTGCGATCCACAAGAGCGATATAAGGAAAGAAAACAAGAGATGTGCCTTGACAGCGCATGCGTTACAAGAGGGTCATGAATTCCTTTTCGAAAATGTAGAAATTTTAGAAAAACAAACTAAATATAATAAAAGGGCTGTTCTTGAAATGATACACATAAATAATGAAGAAAATGCAATAAATAAAAAATCGGATACACAAAATTTAAGTTCGATATATACATATTTGTTGACTTATCCTAATAGAGAAGCACTCTATGATGGTCCTGTAGATGAGTAGGAGTTCTGGTTGAGAGACAATGCCAAGGGAGGTAAATGTCAAAGAACAATAAGAACAATCGTTTCTATGCGTCTTGCTTCACTGTCGTTGATCTGAGTGCTTGGAAGTTTTGACAGAGTAATTGTACAAGTTCATGTTGATTAAAATCGTAATAAATATAGCTTGGAATTTGGAACAAGAAAATTATGTGCTGAAAACTAACATAGTTGACTGTAATACTGGATTCAGGTGTTCAGGGTTTTGTTTTCTGACAGGGTTTAGCTGCATATGATGAAATTTTGTAACTTAACAACGACTTCGACACCCTAACCTCAAATTTCGGTAGGCAAAATAAGTACACTTACGTATTGTTAGAATTAGATTATTATGGTTTTGTAATACTGTGTTGTTTTGTTGTGATTGATGTTCTTTATATACTTGTAGATGCCCTGAAGATGGATTAAAATAAATCCGAAAGCTCGGCTAAGAAAACAAGAGTATCATTTTGGTGTAGACCAGGCCGATTCCCTTATTTTACCTATATATATATATATATATATGTCAAAAAAATCTCAGGCATTCTGTTCCAGGATTTACATATTTTCTGTATAACATGCAGGGCTTGAAGCTGCAGCCATCATCAGTTATGGTGAATCTTCTTGTTAAATTTTTGTTTGCCGCAATGTCACAAGAACATATTTTCCCATGTCTTCTACATTACTCATGTTTAAGGAGAGAATTTCGTCACATCAACAATATCCAAAAATCCCAAATATTGTTACAATTTTTGCCAGCAACCACTGGTCATCAAGAGCATATAAAAAAATTGTTCAGCTTCTTCTTTACCTAATACCACTCATTTGTTCGTTTCAGAAACGCTATTACCTTTTGAAATATGCAAATAACAGCTAAACGTCATATTTTTCAATACATTTCAATACAGCATAGACCATTTTGCCCATAAAGTATTAGAGCTGAATCTAGCTGATAGTTGATCCAAGTAGACCAACAAAACATCTTCAGTTACCCAAATCACACTATTTTTGTTTTGCCACTTTTTGAAGTCTGAATTCTCTCTCGTACCTTGTGGCTAATTTTGTAGGTAATAAACTTGAAGCTACACTACTGGCTGCCTCAATAATTTCCTTTGGTACCTTTTCGCTTCCGCCAAAACAAATGTAAAGAAAAATAAACAGACATGTTCATGGCAACGCTTCCATAGCTTACGACATTTGGGACAAATTATAGAGATTTTTTTGGAATTTATCTAACCTTTTTACAAATGGGAAACAAATAAAATATAAAACAATACACGCAGGGTAACGGGTTTTACTGGCTCACGGAGGTAACTGTTATATCCTCCATTCGCCAGTAAAATCCATCTTACCTTGCTAGTAATGTTATATACTATTCCGATCTGATAAGTTCGAGTATGTACTGTTGTCTTTTGCCAATAGTCTTACAGGTTATTCTAGACAATTCCTCTTATACAAGTCGTGACAGAGAGGATGAAAAGTTGAAAAATAAAAAAATATGAAACTGTCGATTTTTACTAAAAAACAAATTTTTTGTTTGCAAGAAAATAACAGTTGAGATTATCAAGTGTGAAAAGTCACATCAGGTATGTGAGAAACGAAATCGTCGATGCAGTGCTAGGGGCTTTCTGCGCAGTTTCCATAGATTCTCTCCACATGCGCGACTTCCACGCGAATTTTCCAGGGTTCAGGGCTTCTTCTCGTATACTCTAGCCTTGAGGTATCCCCATAAGAAAAAATAACGTATCCTACTTAGTAGATACAGGCTGTTCTCATTTCTTTCCAACAAACTGGAATTGGTGATAGATCACATCATTTTAAGTAAAAATTTCCAATGAACATGTGTCCGGAAATGCTTCGTTTTCGAAATACAAGGTGTTAAAGTTGAAAAAATAATTCCCGTTTTCTTCAATATCTTTTTACTGATTCCAAATTATAGCATGCAAGTTGGTACATAGGGGTTTTTTGAAGTGAGAAATTCAAATTTGTGGTCGATTCGGTTGTATTTTCTAGAGGGCGCCACTGGCAATTATTTCGACCCCTTTGAACCGTTGCAAATTTTTTGTGCTACCTTGTACGTCATTTTGACTTTTCTATTTAAAAAAAGGTATAACTCATTCAAGTCGCTAAGACCAACAGTTTTCCGAGAAAAACGCTTTTAAAGCTTTTGATTCATGCCAATGTTCATTGTGAAATTTAAAATCTTTCAAAAATTTCATTTGATGATTTTGATTTTTCAAGTTTTTTTCACACACTTTTTTGAAAAAACCATTGATAGTTTTTAGACTCGACAGTGTTATTTAAGAAAAATCCATTTTGCTAACCCCTATAATTGCTTACAAAAATCGATTCCCTGGCTTTTCTAGTTGAGAAAAGGTGTAACTTATCGAAGTCGCTAGGAGCAACCATTTTAGAGAAAAACGCATTTAAAGCCAAATCCATATTATTGTGATCTCTAAAACATGTTGAAACAAATTGCTGATAATGTTGAATTGAATATTTTTTAGAAGTTACAATTTTGAACAAAACAAAATCTTCGAATGATCGATTGTTTTACATTCAAGTATAACTGTAATCACATTTGCTGCATTTCGAATTGTTAAGAATAATTCTTCCCGGGTGTTAATTGGGGTAGCATACACTCGATTTTTTAATGTCCCCCAAACAAAAGAGTCAACTGGATTTGAATCAGAGGAGCGCGGTGGTCTTAAGGCCACCTCCCCCAATCCATCTGTTTTCATAAGATGCATTTAGCTAATTTCTGACTGGTCGAGAATAATCGACTAGTGACCCAACCAACTGGAGAAATACATCATCTCTAATATCAATTCAAACAAAAATTTTTTTGATCGATATGAAACACTGCAAAACCATATGATGAAATTTCGGCTTATTTGGTGCATAAATTAGTTACTGTCAAATCCTCCACTCTGTGGAGGATGATGTACTGCATGTTGAAGAGTACGATTTTAGTGAAGAAGAATGTAATTTCCAAAATTCCTCGCATTTCGCAGTAGAAAGAATGTTAGCTACCAAGCCAGAAAATCGGAATCTTCAGCAGTGAGCAGAAGCATATTCATTAGGGAAGCTGATAATGGAACAAATCTAATGCTGAAAGTGATTTTAACGAAATATTACGATTGTAGGATATAAAAATCAACTAAATAAGTTACTTTTAAGATAGCAACAATTTTTGAGTTATCCGGCACGTGTAGAAGAAAAAAACTGCTAAAAATGTCAATTCATATCATAAAAAATAAGGAAGACATGTTGCTTTTGAAAATACTGGATTCCAAAACATATATTGAGAAAAATTTCGCAATATTTGGGCAAGATAACTTGCTGTTATACAGGAAATATCTATCTTTTCTACCAACACATACTTTGTTTAACTGATTATTCTTGAAACACAAAAAAGGAAAATGCCTGATAGTATCCACACTTTAGGGAGTCTCGGAATGAAAATCGCAGAATTTTCACATTTACCCAATCATCAAAATTACACAGGCCACAGCATTCGTCAAACTTCGGTGTCGTTATTTGCTGAAAATCACAAATTAGAAAAGACATGCTGTCTGGAAATCTATCATACAAATGTGGCTGTAGAATATATAAATAATTCTATTGAAAACAAAATTACAATTGGCAAGAATATTCACAAATCATCAGAAAAATACAATCGATATGAAACAGAAACTTTGCCGTTGTGGCTGGATTCAAAAAATGGAATTTTAATATACCAGGCATTTCAAACGAATTGAATCCTTTCAATATCAGTTGGTATTTGCTCGAATTTTAATACAAATATTAACAAAATGAGAATTACAATGTTTCTGCCAATGTGTGGTATTTTTTATTCTGTTTAATTCAAATAAGAATTTCAATGTACATAGGCGAACAAATAGAAAACCGCTGTTTTACTCCAGAATTTGCGGTTTTATCATAAAAAACTCGTTACATGCTCATTCTTCAAAATATTTTTCATCGCAAGCCACAATTTTCTCCCATCTTTGTGGCAGCTTCTGAATTCCTCGTCGAAAAAATTGTTTGTCTTTTGACGCGATCCACGAATCGTTTTAAGTGTTGACTTCTTCGTAAAAACAAAAGTGCTAGTCGGTGAGGTCATGCGTCATCAATCGGAATAGGTAGAAATCAGAAGGGGCGATGTCAGGAGAGTACGGCGGGTGAGCTAGGATGTTCCATTTCAATGTCTCCAGGTATGTTTTCACGACCTTGGAAACATGTGGCTGAGCGTTGTCATGCCGAAGTATTATCCTGTCGTCTTTCCGCGTATTGCGGACATTTCTCCTTCAACGCTCGACTTAAACGTATTAGTTGCATCCGATAGAGGGCTCCCATTAATGGTTTCGTTTGGTTGCAAGAGTTCATAGTACACTACGCCAAGCTAGGCCCACCAAATACACAGCATCAACTTCGAGTGATGAATGTTCGGTTTAGCTGTCGAAGTTGATGCATGGCCAGGGAGGCCCCACGATTTTTTCCTCTTCGGGTTGTCATAGTCTATCCGCTTCTCATTTCCGGTCATGACAAGATGCAAAATACTCTTTCTGTTTTGCTGTTGGAGGAGTTGTTCGCACGTGAAACGGCGCCGTTCTGTTTCCCTCGGCTTCAACTCGTACGGCACCTAATGTCCCAGTTTCTGGATCATTCCTAAGTATTTTAAGCGATGAGAAACCGCTTAATGAGTCACGCCTAATCGATTTGCAAGTTCCTGTTGCGTTCTACAAGAATCTTCATCCAGCAAAGAGTCCAAATCTGCATCCTCGAACTTTTTCACGGGTCCAGGACGTTCCTTGTTATCCACGTCATATTCGCCATTTTTGAACTTATGAAACCATTCCCGACACATTCTTTCACTAATACAACATTCACCTTAAGTTTCTACAATCATTCTACGCGCCTGAGCATTTTTTTTTCGAATGAAATGCAAAAAGCAATACTTACCGCAAATGAAGCTTGCTCGGCTCGAATTTCGCCATTTTCACGCACAAACAAAACAAAGCACAGTAAAAATAGACAAGCAAGATTTTGTAGAGTTGTTGACTGATGCCTCAACTGACTATGTAACGTTTCTGTTGGTACTTATCGAACGATTTGCAATGCTAGTGCAACCTATGGTAAAATGCCGGTTATCTATTTGTAGGCCTGATATATAGAAGAAATGTGTCGTCTCACTGATTTGTTATTCTACATATTTGCCGAAAAAATATTATAGGCAACATGCCTGAAAATGGTTTTTTGGGAATCACAGAATTCCATGACTCGCTTACGCTCGTACTGGAATTTTGTCCATTCGTCCAGAAAACCCCTATTTTCCGGAATTGTTATGTAAATTACCATTCTTTCCAAGTGTTGCAAGTATTATACAATTATGAAATCTGGATTGAATAAGCCATATTCTGAAAACACTAGCCAGGAGTAATGTTTTTTCCATCATAGTTAACTGGAAATGATGTTTCGAAGCAAAATTCGTAAAATATTAATTTATTTTACTCAGTCAACACTAAAAATTCTCTAATTTGTTGTACTGATTGATATATAGTTGAAATTGAATTCTTAAAAACAAATCACTGTAAAATTTTAGTCGCTATAAATAGAATATGGGACTCAGGGCGTCACATTTTAATCTTCTTCGAAAAGTTTCTATTATGGCTGATGAAGGGCTTCTTATAACTGACTAGCAAACCCGGCGAACTCCGATTCGCTACCAGATGGCTTCGTTTAATCTTAAAACCCATTTTTCGAACAAAGGAAATGTACAATTATCAAAGAATAATAAAGTTATTAGTGAACTAGCAAACTCCTTTTCGCCACCAGATGGCTTCGTTTTATGAAACATTTCGTTTGGTGATTAAAAGATGAAGAAAACATTTTTTGTTTGTTTTATATTTGAAGAGGAAAAATTTTATTTCATTTCACAACAGTAATGTATTCATTTCGATTACAAAAATGAAGTGTTATTTAGTTGAACTTCTTTAAGTGAATGAAAGTGAATCCAAAGTAAATACTGAATCGAAGCGTTATACGTGTCCGCAAATTAGCCATTTCATTGAAGTGCCCTTTGGAAAACCAAATTTTTTTGTTTTTCGGTCTGACATTAACACAAACAAAACGGATGGTTGCCCAACTCGTGAACACGCAACGTATAACTGCCCATGTGAAAATCAATGATTTTCTAAATTTATCCCGCAAACACTAAGCGATTGGCCTTTCAACTTTTAAATTATCATTGCGAACGTAAGGCGAACTGGAAATTGCAATCGTTTGAAGGCAAACGGAAGATCAGTCGGAATCATTTGTATTCGAAGAATACATACATTTTCACCTGCGTACTTTCCGTTAATAATGGTTATCTCAATCAAATTCGGCATAAGTCTTTCTACCGAAAGTCGAGTACCGTGGCAAAGTCGCGGTGGATTCAAATTACGCAATATCATAATAACTGTACCAACTATGAGTTGCAAGTTAAGTGGTTGAAATCCTGGTAAATCCAGAGACTTCAGAAATGCCGTTGGAGAATTCACTATATCATTGGGATTTGTTATGGAATCAACGGATTTGTATATCACCAAATCGCCAGCAATTTTTTATTGAATGGTGAAATTCAGTACGTGTACATCATTATTTTTTGCGGCAAGAATTGCTAGTTGACTTAACCAAGCATAATTCTGATTATTCTCACTAATGTTTGGGAAACATTTTCAAAAAGAACTAATTGAGATTCTACAAATCGGCAAAAGTCGTTCGTAAGAGTAATTAATCCAGATGTCGCATCAACTGGGACTTTTCCATTTCCAACAGCTAACAATTGTTCGGAAAATTGTGCAGCACTTTGATCATTTAAAAATTGAACTCTCATATTAGTGGTTACGTTATTCCATAACGGTGATGCCTTCAGGCAAGCATTCAATTTATCCGCAGGCGTTCCACGGGGAATTACAGGCAATGTCTGCCAGAAATCGCCTGCCAACAATATCATCAAGCCGCCAAAGATGTTGTTATTTCGCCGAAGATCCTTCAGTGTGAAGTTAAGTGCTTCAAGTGATTTCTTATGTGTCATTGTGCACTCATCCCAAACAATAAGCCTGATTTGCATCAACAATTTTCCCATTGCAATGAATCGGGAAATATTGCATGATGGAGTATCAATTGTGTTTAAATTGAGTGGCGAATTAAGCGAAGAATGGGCAGTACGACCGCCATCTAGAAGCGTCGCCGTGGTCGCATCAAACAATGTATCACGAACCGGCGCAATCTACTTAAAATATTGGTTTGTAGTACATGCTATGTTTCAGAGATGGCGCTGTAGGTGAAAAAAGATATTCCCGCTTTTCTCTTGAATTTTTCCTGATTTTTTCTTGCTATAAACCTCACGGAGCCCGAGATCTTTTCAACGAATTCAAAACCGTGGAAATCGGCTCGTGCGTTCAGGAGTTATAGCGCAAGGAAGGAAAACGCGACTCATTTTTATACAGGGTCTTTCACGAGGAACCTCTCCCATATTTATACGGGAAACCACTGAACGTATTTTCATGAAAATCAGCACCACCGGTTTTTCCGGAAAAGACGTCAACTTCCGTTTTTCAAATTAGAACACCATTTTTTGGCGCTCTTGTTCACCTGAACAGAGTGCTTATCAATTTGCCCAAATGTCTGTGACTTTCGAATTTTTGGGCAAAAGTGGTATCAATCGTTTTGTTTGGACCTACTGATGAATAATCCGTGGTCAAAATCGATTCTGTCCGTCCGGCCGTCCGTTCCGTGAACACGATAACTCTCGAACGGATGAAGTTAGAGAGTTGAAACTTTCAGAATAGGTTTGAGGTATAAATATCTCGGCTAAGTTCGTTATTCGTTCAAATCGGCCGAATAGGTTCGAGTAACAAAAAAATTTTTTTTTCAAATGACACTGTTCAAATAAAAATTTTTTTATGGTGCAGTTTTATCAGACGTATACAAAAATACCACTCTCGACTTCGACAAGCTAATAGTTCTGGAGAAATGATTTTTTTCATTTACTCAAGAGGAAAATAGAAATATCATGAAGTCCGAGCTTTGTCATTGAAAGATCACAGATCGATATTCGTTTGACAACTTGCGGGGACCTAGATATCAGTGTCAGTTGGCATATCAATCAAAATATTCATAGAGGTAGAATTCGATGTCGATGACGTTGTCAAAATTCAGAAAAGCACAGACGTAATATTAATCAAAAAATTTTTTATCATAGAGAAAGAATTTGATGGCGTTGTCAAAACTCAGAAAAGCAATGACGTAAGTTTTTAGGAGAAGCATAGATCAAAATTTGGTGAAAATTATGAGTAGTTATTTTCAAATTGAGATAAAGGTTTGTTTATTCATTAGGCTTTCATATTTACATCACATTGTCCCATAGTACGGAAAAAGACTATTGTTCACCCGATCAGAGAGCTTATAGATTTGTTTAGGTTTGAATATTTACTTGCAAGTAGCTCAACAAGAGCGCCAAAGCAATCTGACCTCACGTCAGTGCTTTCTAAATTTATTTATTGCAGAAATAGATTCCTAAGAAAATTTCAAGTTATTTTGATGTAACATTTTTCAGTTTTGGTTGGAAAATTCTCTCTGAGCGGGAAAATTCGCAAAAAAAAATCGAAAATAGAGCTCCGTTGAAACAAGAATACCTTCGAGGTTTTTGGATGGAAAATTTTCATTTTTGGGATTTTTCAAGATGTAAGATTGATGTATCCACTTTAAAAATCGAAATTGCGATTCATGATACAGGGGGTGAAAAAATCGCTTTCAAAGTTAGGGATGACAAAATCTTGAAAAATCATTTTTTTTTCAAATTAGAACCCCATATTTTTATGGCAGATATTGAATCTACGTTAAAAAATAATGTGAGTGTATGCATCACACCCTTGCCCTAAAGTGGTTTTTCGTCTTGAATTTTCAGCTATTTCTTTTTCCCTTCACGTCAAAAAGATGACATTTTCAGGAACTGTTACTTAGATTTTACTACCCTAATATGCAAGAGAAAAAAGTTACAGGCTGTTTCTAAATAGATGGCGAATTTGGATTCGAATATGAATCGGAAACCTCTTTATTTCAACTAATCGGCCATCGGTTTTCTCTCCAGTGATAAATAAATAATTCCTTATGAACCATATGCAAAAACTTACCATGTTTTACATTCTTTTTTTTAATGATAGATATCATTAATTACATCTGCCAAATTTCTCTTTATTCAGTAGCATTTTGTGTTTACTATTAATTTGGTGATAATTCGTATTAAGTTATAAAATCGATCACTATGCGTAATTTTACCAATGAAGATTATTTAAATCTCATTCTACTTCATGGAGAATGTAATAAAGTTGCAGATAGAACGATTCGACTGTTCATTGAGAGGTTTCCTGACCGACCCAGACCAACGAGAGATGCCATTAACAGAACCATGACAAACTTGAGAAATGTCGGATCTTTCATTAAGAAAACTATACACAGAGAAAAAAGTGTAGCAGAAGATGAGAACAACGAAATTACAGTTCTTTCATATTTTCGTGTGAATCCTCAAAATTCTCTCAAAGATGCCGAGATTGCTCTGGGATTATCTCAATCGAGTGTTTGGAGAATATTAAAAAATCATAAAATGCATCCATATAAATTCAATAGGGTACAGAATTTGAAGGAAACTGATTTCGTCAGGAGAACAGAGCTTTTGCGAAGCTATGATGATTCGATTTCAAGAGAATGAAAACTTTTTGACTGTATAATTTGGACAGATGAATCTAAATTCACAAAGAATGGTTCTTTCAATAGGCATAAAAGTCATTATTGAGATGAAGAGAACAACCACCACTACAGACAATTGAACTTTCAAGAGACCTGGAGTTTCAATGTTTGCGCCATCAAAAATAATGCAATTCTCGATGTTCACATTTATGATGAGACTTTAACTGGTAAGGATAAGTTCCTGAAAATTTCATCTTTTTGACGTGAAGAGAAAAGAAATAGCTGAAAATTCAAGAACAAACAGTTTTTTGTGAATAACTCAGAAAATATCCACTTTAGGGCAAGGGTCATACAATCACATTATTTTTTAACGTAGATTCAATATCTGCCATAAAAAAATGAGGTTCTAATTTGAAAAAATTGATTTTTTACGATTTTGTCATCCCTAACTTTGAAAGCGATTTTTTCACCCCCTGTATCATGAATCGCGATTTCGATTTTTAAAGTGGATACATCAATCTTACATCTTGAAAAATCCCAAAAATGAAAATTTTCCATCCAAAAACCACGAAGTTATTCTTGTTTCAGCGGAGCCCTATTTTCGATTTTTTTTTCGAATTTTCTCGCTCGGAGAGAATTTTCCAACCAAACCTGAAAAATGTTACATCAAAATAACTTGAAATTTTCTAAGGAATCTATTTCTGCAATAAAAAAATGGTGTTCTAATTTGAAAAACGGAAGTTGACGTCATTTCCGGAAAAACCGGAGGTTCTCATGCCTTGAAAATATTTTAGATTTCATCAGCATCGTGAAATACTCATAAGTGCTGAATTTCATGAAAATACGTTCAGTAGTTTCCCGTATAAATATGGGTGAGGTTCCTCGTGAAAGACCCTGTATAGTAGATATACTTCGGTCTCTAGCCCGATACCAGGATGTCATTGAATTTCGGGACATTCTGTACAATTGTCTAATTTTTGATACTACCATGGAACCAAAATTTCTAAGAATATAACTAATTAAAGTGCTGAAGTAAATACCAATTTTATTTTCTTGGGCTTCCCAACTCCTCAGAACATACACAATTTCATTTCATTCTTATTCATTTAATTTTGACATGAATCACTGCACGTTTTCAACTTGAGCAATGACTTCCCTATGTAAATAAAGTGAACAGGCTCATTTAATATTCTCATCGTCATGTTCATCTCAATGAATATTAGCAATAATGAATGATTGATTGAACTATTCCGATTTTTATTCTAACTTAGTAAACAAAATAGCTATCGGTTTTTACAGAGAGAAGCTGACTCATACCAATGTATCTTTCAATGATAATGGGACGATGACCTTCGTAGCCACTAGAAGAGCCATCTATCTCCCGGAAGAGAATACTATAGACTTAAATCAGACAATAACTGTGGTCAATTTTCCAGTTTTGGTAAGCAGGATATTTTATATTTTTTTATTTTGCAGGGGTCATCTGTAGGGTGAAACCAATGTAGAAATATAGGAGGTGATTGATTGAATGAATTGAAATAGGGTTTTTCTATAACAAAATACCAACCGCTTCTCGAGATATTACCCCTAAAAGGGGACTTAAATTCAGTATTTATTTCTGCACACATCTTCTAATAGTACAAAGTGCCATTGTTTCGTCCAAATGTCTGTAATATCGAATATCAAATGGTTTCAATCGATAGGTTTGACTTCCTGATGAAAAATACAGGGACGCGATTGTAAAATTTTTGAAAAATTAGAAAAATTTTTTTGATACTTCAAAACCCATCAGATATATGGCGTAATTGTACAAAAATTTGTGTATGCATGGGCGTTATAGATATCCAACAGCAGATCTGAGACATGGTTAGAACAAAATGTACTTGGCTCATTTATAGATTTCAAAAATACCTATCAAATAAATTTGGATTTCTTGGAAGGGGAGGTCGAAATTGATGATTCTACCATGAGCACAATAATATAAAATTAATTTGAGGAATAAATATATCAAATAATTGACTTGAACCAGTCCTAGAATGCAGTTATATTTTTCTGTGTTCGATTTTGAGCTTAGTTTTTGGCGCTCTTGTTCACCCGAACAGAGTGCCTATCATTTTGCCCAAATGTCTGTAATTTTGGAATATCGAGCCGAAAATGGTCTCAATCGATTGGGTTCGACTCCCTGATGAAGAATTCGTGGCGAAAGTTGAGTCTGTCCGGCCAGCCGGCCGTATCCTCTCTAGCATCCAAAAGGAATCAGCTAGTTTTCATATTTTCAGAATAGGTTAATTGTCCAAATATCTCGGTCAAGTTCGTTATTGGGCCAAATCCGTCGGATGGTTCAGTAGTTATGAGCATCTGAAATTTTGTATCTATCCGATCAAAATGATACTTGAAATATTACTGAGGAGGCTGCAACAAAACAGCTCGCAGAATTACGCAGAAATCATCACGCTAGAAAATTTTGAAAAATTCCCAAAAAAAATTTTTAATCCTCACTACTTCATAAGATATTTTTCGGATTTCAATAAAAATTCGTGAATATATTGAGGTGATCGATATCTTACTTATCCTCAAATTTCATTGTCGTAGCTCTTTTCCATCTAAAGATATGATCCTTTTTTTAATTTACTCAAGAGAAAAGAGAAATGACATACGTCCCTATGATTTTCTTTGAACCATGGCCATCACAGATCGATATTCGATTGACAAATGCCGGGCTCATTAATCAGTGTCAGTTGGCGTAATATTAATCAAAATTTTTCATAACGGAAAATCATAGAGATAGAATTCAATTTCGGTGGCTTTAATAATATACGTTGCCAAAATTCAGAAAAGCACTGACATAAGTTTTTAGGAAAAGGGAATTATAGCTTCGAACAAAACTTGGGGAAAATTATGAGTAGTTATTTTTAATTTGAGATATAGGTTTGTTCATTCATTAGGCGTTCATATTTGCATCACATTGTCCCATAGTACGGGAAAAGACTATTGTTCACGTGATCAGAGTGCATATAGATTTGTTATTGTTTGAATATTTACTCGCAAGTAGCTCAACAAGAGCGCCAAAGCAATCTGACCTCACGTCAGTGCTTTCTAAATTTTTAGAATATCAACTGATTTCAGAGCGACACGTGGAAGTTGTTTCTTTGCAACATATCACGTAGTAAGTTATAACCAAGAATTATTTAAATTATTATTTTTTTTTAATATTATTATATATCGATATAGGTAGCTATTCAGCAATTTTTGGAGAGAAAGAGAATAAAGATTTCAAGTTAAAATAAGAGAAATATGTATAGTTTCAACATAAGAATCCAATTCATCTCATTCTCAGCTCCTTCTCACAAGTGTTTGGGGATATGGTTTCTCGAAGTTTGAATAACACGACTAGCAGTTTGAGCGAAAAAATCTAAAATTACATCACCACTTACACTATTTTTGTTTCAGCTCAATACATATATTGAAAATATACTTGGTTCCAGGGTATGGCATCCTATTTCTGGGATGCATCTTTCATCGAAAAGATTGGTTTCAACGTGATGGTATCTGGTACCAATTCTAATGTGACTAAAAAGATAACAATCTACGATTATCTGTGGAACTACTCTGATCCAATAACGGAGCTCGGCAGGAAAATTGTCCCGTATATGGTACCTGTTGATAATTTGGGTGTCCTAGCAACAGTAAGTGATATTTATGGTAATCGTACCTTCTATTTGTTATCCTCTAAAATTATCAACAACGAAGCACTCGTCTTGTTAAATGAAATTCAGTATTCAAGAGTCCATGTAAGTCCATGATCAGTGCTTCATCGAAAACGTCGAAGCTATCATTTAATTGTGACATGTTCAACTTATAACTTAATATCTTCTATGTATATAAAATTAATGTAGCACGATGTTTGTAGTTGAACACCTTTGAATCGCCTCGACCCATTTCCATTAATCTTAGCGTACATATCTGCTAGACTGGGAAATCGAGCTGCATTCTTCGGTGCATCACTATAAATGAGTATATATTTGTTTCTTTTGGTTTCCGTGAGAACGCAAATATCGAGATCTATCTTATCTAGCTTCGTCTTGTTCGTTCTCAAGCCTTGTATGTTCCTAGTTGCGAATTTCATAGTCTTTTTTCTTACCATATATCCTGTACGTTTTAGGGTTTCCTCCCTTAGTGGATATGTTTCAGTTCTATAATATTTTAGTGATTGTAAAATTGCACTAGATGATGCAAGAAGATTACAAAGCAATATTTGCTAGGATAAGAATTTTTCGTGACTAACTTCGGCAATGTTGCTTTCGATACTAGAAACGAAGCGTCGGAAACCGCCCTCGTTGGTGGGACTGCACCGATGAGAAGAAAGATGTAGGCCATAGCAAATGTTAGTGGAGCAAATGGCGCTACTTTGCGAAATGGAACAACAAAGACCACGCAGCTCAAGGAACATTTGGGGTTACAGTTTGGACCCACCCGTACGTTCGTTAGAGCATCTTGGCAATCCCGCTGTACCACGAAGGAGGGAGAGGCAACGCCGGACAAAAGAAATGAACAAATGTTTTATCAGCGCTTATCTTCACGTCACCGAAGTAGAAAAACAAACCGAAATGTAAGCTAGTCGAACGATGGCTGAAAACCTACCCCGATAAACACTACACGGGAAAACATCTGATAGCACAGGTGAACAATATAAAAACACGTATGCTGCTATCACCCGACGAAGTAGAATTCATGAAAGCAGAAGTAGGTAAAAATTCCTCGATTCGACGTGTTGACAACATCAGGAGGAGCATTCACATCAGAAGAACGCTAACACATGCAGAAGATGACAGCGACCACAAGAAATATAATGAGCAACCTAATTCCGAACCGGGAACCATAGACCTACCAGAGGCCGATGATGCCACCAAAGGGATATTACTGCTATTTAAGGAGACAAATCAAAAATGCAGAGGAGTACCAATACATATAAGACCAAGAATCAACAAAAAATGCATCACAACGCCTACACAAAAGAAAGAATGAGTGATAAACGCTGTGTTGGAAGAAACTGTCGCATCCTCACCAAAGATATATGCCACCTTGGGCATTGTGCAGCCATAGTTGCTAATGCAATTGATGAAACAAAACCGATATCACTCAAGAAAACAGTACTCCACAGAGACCCTCGTGTGAAGACCAAATTAACAAAAAAACTAAATACTCTCAGGAATAAAATAGAAATTCTCCATGCTCACTTGATTGCGAAAACCCTAGCAAACACGTTAAGAAGAAAGCTCAGATATATTCTCGGAAGATGAGGCTGAAGAAGAGTGTCGCTCAATACCACTTAAGACTGCAAACTCGCATAGGGACCTTAAAAGAAAAGATTTCTGCCATAGGGAATAGGCTCAGGAGATATAATAAAAGGACAAAGTGATACCGGAAAAGTAATCGGTTACCAACAATCAGAAAAAATTTTGTTGAAGATTTGAGCAGATGTAGATTCAACGCCTCCGCAATCAGAAGAAATGAGGCAATTCTGATCTAACATATGGTCGCAAGGAAAGAAACATGATACCGAGGCTCCCTGGATCAGAGCTGAGATCAAAGACCACTCCAATATGAATCGGATGGATTGGTGGTGGAGACTCCATTGCTTGGCCAGAAAGATCGCCTGATTTGAACCCTTTAGATTATTTTGTATGGTATATAAAAATAGAATAGAAATAGAAATAAATTTATTAATCCTTTAGGACACATATGTGTATAGGACAAGTCATAATATCAACAATACCAAGCAATAGGAAAAAAAAAAACAAACTTACAACTATGCTATAATATAATTGAAGAACTCATCCCTGTTATAAAAGCACTGTTCAATTAGAATCTTCCTCACTTCCCTCTTAAACTTAAAATATTTCAAATCCTTCAGTCTCCCAGGAAGATGATTGTATAGTTTGATGCCACTATATATTGGCGATTTCTCAAATTTAGATGTTTTATGAGATGGCACAGAAAGAGTATCTTTGTGCCTAGTATCATATTCATGATAATGAGAGCACTTTTTGAGGGACTGAAGGTTTCCATGTATATACAACAAACAATTTAAAATATAAATGCTAGGAAAACTTAAGATATTATTTACTTTAAACACCGGTCTACAGGACTCCTGTGGTTTCAAACAAAATATCAAACGTATTATCCTCTTTTGAGCAATGAAAACTGAATGACTCGCGGATGATGCACCCCACAGGATGGTATTATAATTCATGTGACAGTATGCTAGGGAGTAATAAACGCTCATCAATGCATCTAATGGTAGATTTTTCCTCAAGCGTTTCAGAGCAAAAAAGCACTGTTTAGCTTCTTGACCACAACATCGATATGATCCCGCCAAACTAAATTACCGTCCACGAACAAACCAAGAAATCTCACACAGTCAGACGACTGCAACCTTCCAGTTGGTAGATCCAGAGCCAACCGATCTGTGGCATTTCTGGCCCGGAAATGGACAAGATCTGTTTTACGCATATTCAAAATTAAGGAGTTTTTTTGGCACCAATCAGTGAAATACTCGACAAGCAATTCACATCTGATCCTGAGCTCATCCAGAGTTCTCGCTGTAATTAAAAAAGAAGTGTCATCCGCGAATAATACTATTCTCATCGCATATAAGATTTAAATTAGGAAAAGAGTTGAAGAAAATATCTTTCTTCTTAATTCAAATCTTCAAAACCAATCCCTCATCATAAGGTAAACTGGAAATGTAATAAAATGGTCGCTAATATGTTTCGAGTGTTTATTCTATATTAGTTGTAATAAATATTTTGGTTTATGTATATACGTACATACGAGGGCCGTTCAGAAACCAACCTCCGGTTAATTGAAAAAAATACACCAAGTTAAGTAAAAATATTTTAATATATACATCTTACAACTACATCTTTGAACTATTTTTCGACATAGTCTCCATAACGATTGAGGCACTTATCGTATCTCTTCACAAGCTTTGAAATTCCTTCTGCATAAAAACCACTCGCTTGTGCCTTGAGCCAGCCTGTGACCGCATCTTTGAGCTCTTCCTCGTCATCAAACCGCTGGGGCCCGAGCCAATTCTTCATATGCATGAAGAGGTGATAATCTCTTGGCGCCAGATCTGGGCTGTAAGGTGGATGGTTGAAAACGTCCCACTTGAAGGACTCAAGAAGGGCTGTTGTTCTGCGAGCAGAGTGAGGACGGGCGTTATCGTGCAAAAATACGATACCGGAAGTCAGCATACCACGGCGTTTGTTCTGTATAGCCCGTCGTAATGTTTTTAGTGTTTCACAGTACACGTCTTGATTAATGGTCGTCCCACGTTCCATGAATTCAACCAAGAACACCCCTTTAGCATCCCAAAACACCGTTGCCATCAGTTTTCTGGCAGAAAAACCTTGCCGGGCTTTTTTTGGTTTGGTAGGCGAATCTGAATGTGCTCACATCTTTGATTGTTCTTTTGCCTCAGGGTTCACGTACTTAATCCAGATTTCGTCACCGGTCACGATTCTGTTTAACAATGGTTCTCCTTCGTCCTCATAACGTGACAGAAAGTCTAATGCAGAGGCCATTCTTTGAGTTTTGTAGTGGTCGGTGAGAATTTTCGGCACCCATCGTGCACAGAACTTACGGTAACCCAATCTTGCTGTCACTATCTCGTACAAAAGAGTCTTAGAAATATGTGGAAAATTAGTAGACAATTCCGCCATTGTGAGACGTCGATTTTCACGAACTTTTGCATCAACTGTCTGAACGAGTTCGTCAGTCACCAATGATGGTCTACCACTCCTCTCTTCATCATGAACGTTTTCTCTTCCACTTTTAAATAAACGTACCCATTCACCGACAACTCCTTCACTCATAAATTTTGGTCCGTACACTGCACAAAGCTCACGATGAATAGCTGCTGCACAGAGTATCCTTTGGCTGTAAAAAACCTTATAACGGCACGCACCTCACATTTGGCGGGATTTTCTATTGCAGCACACATTTCAAACTGCCACAAAAACTAAACTAGCGCAGGTACGATGTTCACTCGACTACGGCTTGATGCCGACTGACCTGCTGAGCGCGTGAATGCGCAGATGGCGCGCTACTCCCCCCCACTACCCGCACTGTGACCAATCGGAGGTTAGTTTCTGAATGGCCCTCGTAGTATATAACATTACTAGCAAGGTAAGAGGGTTTTTACCGGCGAATAGAGAATGTAACTGACGAGCAGCAGGCGAGTCAGTTACCTCCTTGAGCCAGTAAAACCCGTTACCTTGCGTGTATTGTTCTATATTTTATTTGTTTCTCATCTGTAAAAAGGTTAGATAAATTCCAAAAAATCTCAAAAATTTGTCTCAAATGTCGTAAGCTATGGCAGCGTTGCCATGAACATTTATGTTTATTTTTCTTTATTTTTGTTTTGGCGAGAGCGAAAATGAATGTAGCAAAAGAAATTATTGAGGCAGCCAGCAGTGTAGCTTGAAGTTTATTACCTGCAAAATCAGCTTCAAGGTACGAGCGAGAATACGACGACTTCAAAAAGTGGCAAAACAAAAATAGTGTGATAAGGGTAACTGAAGATGTTTTGTTGGTCTACTTAAATCAGCTAGATTCAGCTCTAATACTTTATAAATATTAAAAGAAAACAATTATTTTTGTCTAATTTTCACTTTATCATTACAGTTACACGACCGGTTTCGGTTGTTAAACCATCTTCTGTTGCTAGGTACAGACTGAAATATTTCGTGGGCTTAAATCTATTGGATGTTCAAAAGTATATGGTATATTTCTATTTGGGTGTTAAGTGGGGACAAATTGGGACTATTGAACAGATTTGTTATTTCCATCGCTTCCAGCAAACTTCAGGCCTTTTTCGCATTTGTGAAGGATTATAAAATTTACGATATTCATATGATGTTCTTCAGTCACGATATGATCATAAATTGCGGACTGTTTGCCTGATTTCAGATGTTTTTTTAATCTGGTCTCAAAATTTCTGCCGGTTTGACCTACATATACAGCGGTACAATTTTAACAACAGATTTTATAAACACCTGAAGTTTTCTCAGGTTTAAGTTTGGATTTTGAGTTATATAATATTTTACCTAGGTTTGGACGTCCTGAAAATGTTGTTTTGAAATCGAGTTTAGAAAAATAATTTTAGATTTGAATTGATAATTCTCCGAAATAAGTGATATGCATGAATTTATCAGTAGGTTTTTCTGTGGTAGTGTAAAGCATATTGATGGTTTTCAGTTTTCTTTTGTTTTCAATTAGTTAATTTACGAGGATTTTCGGAAAATTATTATTAGTTGCAATTTCTGTGATTTTATCAATTTCCGATTGTAAGTTAACGTTTGATAAAGGTATGGTGAATGCTCTGTTAATCATAGATTTCAGAGGTGCCAGTTTATAATTATCAGGACTGAAGGAATCATATGGTATTATGGCTTCTGAATTTGTGCCTTTTCGGTAGATGTTAAAGTCGAATGTATTTCTATCTTTACTTATGGTCAAATCTAGAAAGATAATCGCTTTGTTGCATTCAATTTCCAATGTAAATTTTATTTTGGGGTGAATTGAATTGAGGAAGTCAAGAAACATTTTTATTTGTCTATTTGTTGAATTCTACTATAATATTATCAACATACCGGAACCAGAAAATGACGTGGTTTTTTGATAGGTTATTTGTTTTTATGAATTAATCTTCTAGGTATTTCATGAATAGATCTGACAATAATGGGCTCAAAGGTGACATCAGTAAACCTGAATTTTGAAAAGATAATGTGGATTTGAATTTGAAGTAATTTTGGGATAGGCAAATTGAAAATAATTCCTGAATTTCTGAAATTAAGAGGGGGTTAAATTTATTTTTACGAAGTGACTCGCCAACTAGGAGTAAACATTCTTTTGCTGGAATGCTAGGGTACATATTTTCTACATATCGCGGTTCGTTTTACCCAAGTAGTTTCCATTTTTATTTTATCTGTGCTTTTATTCTCAATTAGATTTCTTTTTCATTTCTTGGTTTGAGAGAGAAACCTGTTCTGCATAGGAATTAACATACAATCAAACATTAATTTGAAACCCAGATGTCACTTCTATATAAGATCGGTGTTGGCGGCATATGTATAATACCCGTTTTCTCATTCATGAAGATAAATTTTCAGAGAGAGGTTCTACGATTATTGATTACCTTGCCTAATTTTCGTCAGTAATCGAATTCGTTTAACGGATTTTTCGATCTGAAAATCAGTTGCATTTATTTAATTATTCGCACTTGTATCGTTCAATTGAAGTGCAATAATTTCTTTATTGGATCTGGCAACGACAAAATCTTCTTATCAACAGCCCGCACAACATCTTGTAAGTGTTAGAATTCACATAATTCTTTTATTTACAAAAGATTATTTAATTTTTGCAGAGGGTTTTTTTTACTTCACTTCGTAATACTCAATTAACTTCATCCTGTTGTACCTTACCTAGAATATTGTTTTCTCTGCGTTGGAATTATATTATCGTATCTACCTCACACGATCGAAGTTTTTGGAAATTAGAAGCTGTGAGGAGAGTATTTGCAGTTGAGGATTGTTTGTATCTGAATGGAATAATTGGCTGATTCTAGAATGTGTTGAAGCACTAGACCCGATTGCACCGCAAAGAAAAATCTTGTTACCTTGGGAGCATCGAATGCCCAGTTATATTATTTCAATATCAGGAAGGAAAAGGTCAGATCTTTCTAATTATTACTGAACCTTTATGAGATTACTAATTTCGTTGGATATACTTTTTGGCGCTCTTGTTCACCCGAACAGAGTGCCTATCATTTTGCCCGAATGTCTGTAATTTTGGAATATCGAGCCGAAAATGGTCTCAATCGATTGGGTTCGACTCCTGATGAAGAATTCGTGGCGAAAGTTGAGTCTGTCCGGCCGGCCGTCCGGCCGGCCAGCCATTCGGCCGTATCCTCTCTAGCATCCAAAAGGAATCAGCTAGAGTTTTCAAATTTTCAGAATAGGTTAATTGTCCAAATATCTCGGTCAAGTTCGTTATTGGGCCAAATCCGTCGGATGGTTCAGTAGTTA
Organism: Micraspis discolor; assembly: GCA_030674115.1. NCBI lineage: Eukaryota > Metazoa > Arthropoda > Insecta > Coleoptera > Coccinellidae > Micraspis > Micraspis discolor. The sequence continues at coordinate 99,979 of JARTUT010000042.1, forward strand.
TGAGCATCTGAAATTTTGTTTCCTCAATAACTACTAGAATATCCCTCCGATCAAGTTGATACTTGGAATGTTATTGAGGAGGCTGAAACGAAATGGCTTGCAAAATTTCGCAGAAATCGTCACGCTAGAAAATTTTAAAAAATTCAAAAAAAAAATTTTCAATACTTAATATCTCCTAAGACTTCATTTAGATTTAAATAAAAATCCGTATATATATTGAGGTTACCGATATCTTACTCATCCTCAAATTTCATTGTCGTAGCTTTTCCCCTTCTGAAGATATGATCATTTTTTCATTTACTCAAGAGAAAAATAGAAATGTCATGAAGTCCGAGCTTTGTCATTGAAAGATTTGCCATCACAGATCGATATTCGTTTGACAACTTTCGGACCTAGATATCAGTGTCAGTTGGCGTAATATCAATCAAAATTTTCATAGAATTCATAGAGGTAGAATTCGATGTCGATGACGTTGTCAAAATTTTGAAAAGCACAGACGTAATATTAATCAAAAACTTTTTATCATAGAGAAAGAATTTGATGGCGTTGTCAAAACTCAGAAAAGCAATGACGTAAGTTTTTAGGAGAAGCATAGAACAAAATTTGGTGAAAATTATGAGTAGTTATTTTCAAATTGAGATAAAGGTTTGTTTATTCATTAGGCTTTCATATTTACATCACATTGTCCCATAGTACGGAAAAAGACTATTGTTCACCCGATCAGAGAACTTATAGATTTGTTAAGGTTTGAATATTTACTCGCAAGTAGCTCAACAAGAGCGCCAAAGCAATCTGACTTCACGTCAGTGCTTTCTAAATTTTTATAATATTTCAATTTACAATATCTCAACTGACAGAGATAACTGTCAATACACATTTTATTTTTTTTTATCATTGTTGTACATTGTTGCCTTCATTATCGCTACGCACTTTTTATATATATCAAATTATATTTGTGAACTATATGCTTGCGTGCGCACGACAGTATACAGGGCCTGCCAGATAAATTGTGTTGATCGAATACCTATCATATTATTTTTATATTAAATATACCAGTTGTTTTTAAACGTTTATTTCGTGATTTCATATTCCTAATATCTGAAAGAGGAGAGTGTGATATTATTTTACAAAAATCACGTGGCGTCCATAATTAAGAAAAATATTAAGAGCTAGTCGGAGCATACCTCTCTCCTTATATATTTAGAAAAAGATAACTGGTGATATACATCGAAAGATATTAATTTCGTATTTTCTGAGTTGTTTATTTTAGATAATTTGTCAATTAAATCTTTGAAACTTTTTAAACTATATTCTGGTGAAAATTTCGATAGATTTTTGCATTTATTAGAAAAATTTGGATAGTTTACCTGTAGATGTATTAATATAGGAAACTACTAGTCTAACGGGATTGTCTTTTTTGTGGAGTTTTATTAAACCATACATTTCTGGAGGCCGAGGATTCATTGGAAGATGCTTTATGCTTTATTTCCCATGGTGTAGAAAAAAGTAGATTGCAATCTTGAAGATGGTTTAGCAACCGAAACCGGTCGTGTAATAGTATTAATAAAGTGAAAATTAGACAAAAATAATTGTTTTCTTTTAATATCCAAGATGGATTTTCACAAAATACTAATAATAATAATAATAATCATCAATTCATTCTACTAATACTTTATGGGCAAAATGACCTATGGGGAAATGCTGCTTGAAAATGAAAGAAAATGCCCCTGTTCGCAGGTTCGTTTTCCTTAAAAAATTTATTGAAAAATATGACGTTTAGTTGTCAGTTGCAGATTTCAAAAGGTAATAGCATTTCTGAAACAAAAAAATGAGCGTTTTACGCCAAAAAAGGACAAGTATGATATGAAGAAGAGGCTGAACAATTTCTTTTACATGCTTCTGATGACCAGTGGTTGCTGGCGAAAATTGTAACAATATTTGGGATTTTTGGATGTTGTCGATGTGATGAAATTCTCTCCTTAAACATGAAAGATATAGAAGATATGGGAAAATACGTTTTTCTACAAGCATGCACTTTCATTCTCTTTCCCGCACGTATTTCAATTCGTAAAGAGTCACATTGCCAAACAGTGTGACAAAAACCTCTGTTATTCCATTACCGCACGCAAATGCGTGTGGTAATGGATTAGCAAGGGTTTTTCTCGCACGCTTTTTCTAAAGAATAAACTGAATAATGATATATCTCTATGCCACCGACGACGTTACTATGGAAACGGCATGTGAATAAGAATTAATACATTGTCATTATATTATGAAATTGTGTTTAAATATAAATAATATCAACTCGAATTCAATCAGTACGCTCCGGTAAAATGGATACTTCGGGATCTGATGATGGCCTGCCCGAAGAAATATTAGCAGCTTCTTATGAAGCGAGTTCAAATTTGTTACCGGCCAAGTCGAAGATAAAATATGAGAAGCAATATTCAGAATTCATTGATTGGTGTAATTCCAAAAAGGTTCAACCGAGGAAGGAGGAAGTGTTTTCGGCGTATTTTTTGGAAATGTCCAAAGTTTGGAGACCAAACACATTATGGTCCCGATATTCAATGATAAAGAGTGTTTGTAAACTGAAACAGGATTTGGATATTGGAAAATTCCATAAACTAACTGCCTTCATTAAACGACAGAATATAGGATTTCGTCCAAAACAGGCCAAAACTTTTAATGAAGAGGAAATAACAAAATTCATGAGTGAGGCATCTGATGAAATTTACTTGATGATGAAGTTGGTAACAATTTTTGGATTAGCTGGTGCCTGCAGACGAGAGGAACTTACAAAACTCACCATCGAGGATATAGATGATAAAGGAGACTTGATCATCGTCAATATTAAGGACTCAAAAATCATTCACTGAGATCGTTTGTTATACCTATCCCAAGACACCAATAATGGATATTTTCTGAACATATACAGAAAATATATGAATTTACGTCCAAAGGAAATACCTCATCGTTGAATACTTTATTAAAATCCGGCGAAATACCTCATCGGGGAAAATGTAAGATTCAACCTGTCGGAATCAATACAATAGGAAAAATACCGACCGAAATTGCAGCACAGGACACAGTTTTAGGCGCTTCTCGGCTACTTTCCTAGCCAATTGTGGAGAAGGTATCACAAATATTAAACGTTTAGGAGGATGGAAGTCAACTGCTGTTGCTGAGGGATACTTGGAAGAATCTATTAACCAGAAAAAAATATCCACTAAAATTCTTAATTTGAATGGTTCTTCCTCTTCAAACTGTAATACAGAATCATTACCTTCCAAAGAGCCTTCGAACAATATGATGGCAAATATTCAACGTTTTGCTTCTTCCTCTTCAAACTGTAATACAGAATCATTATCTTCCAAGGAGCAGCTGACTTCGACCAATGTGATGGCTTCTGCTATAAATTTTCATAACGCGACCAACTGCACGTTTACAATAAATATAACTAATAACTGAATATTTCTAATGAATATATTGATAATTATGGGAAGAAACAGAATGTACATAGATTCCTTATCGAAATTCATTTTTATGTGCTGTTAGTCTAGTTTTCTTTTCAATTAATAAAGAATTTATGAATATTATTACAGTTTAAATTTATTTCATAGGCTTGTAGTCTCTATGGACCGAACGTCAACGATGAGAGTACAATGGTAACGACTTACCAACTGCTTACCCTTAACGGCAGTTTCGTGCGGGAAAATGTTACTTTTCGCACTTGTTAGGAAAATAACTATACTGTGACATTGCGAGAAACAAAATGAATTCTGATAATAAGTCAAAAACAGTCTGCCAATTGGTCAATCATTTCACAGGAAGAAAGGAGTAAATTTGACAATAACATAGATCCGCAAATGCTCGCTAATTCATTCAACACGCATTTCTCTAGAGTAGGTTCCAAAAAATAATACGGCTTCAAATGATCGAATTATTTCTCATCATATTACAACAAACCCGAAGTCATTCTACATGTTTGACGTTGATGAACATGAAATTTTGGACGTGATGAAATCTCTCAAGAACACCAGGTCGAGTGGTTATGACGACATCCCGATGACAGTAGTTAAAAAATCGATTCATCTAATCGCCAAGCCACTGGCTCATATTGTCTATAGATGTTTCAGGGATGGCATCTTTCCGCAAAGCCTGAAAACTGCAATAGTTAAACCTTTTCATAAAAAAGGCGATGCTAGTGAGTTGGACAATTATCGGCCAATCAGTTTACTGACGTCATTCTCGAAAATTTTCGAGAAGATATGCGTATGTTGAACTTTCTCTCTAGATGTCACATTTTGCGAAGCAACCAACATGGATACTCTAAAGACAAAAACACTGAGACGGCCATCTTCGAGTTGATACGTTCGGTAGTTCAGGCTCTGGAGGGTGGCGAAGTTCCTGTTGGAGTATTTTTAGACCTCTCCAAAGCATTTGACAGTGTTAATCACGAATTACTGTTGAGAAAGTTGCACGCATATGGGATAAGGGATAAGCAGTTGGAGATTATCCGCAATTTCTTACGTGATCGGGTGCAGAGAGAGCTTATAGAAGTGGGGGTCATAAGTACTTTTCACATGATACATTCTTGCAAAGTGCAGTGGTGCAGGGCAGCATACTTGTACCACTCCTGTTTTTAATTTACATAAACGATCTCCCATGCGTGTTGAAGGATGGCTTTTAAGCTATCATGTATGCTGATGATACCAACATAATTAAGTCGGAGAAAAATATGAATTCTGCAATATCATCTGCACAAACAGCAACAAAGGCGATATCCGACTGGTGTCAGGAGAATTATCTTAAAATAAATCCACTGAAAACTGATTGCATAATATTCTCTGCAGCTAAAAACTCGGTCACAACATCCAGACATCGTCTTGCACAAAATTCCTTGGTATCACTTTGGATTGTTCCTTGAATTGGGGTGAACACTTGGCAGGTCTCAGGGCGAAATTGACCTCGATCGCGTACTCTTTTCGAGTGCTCGCTCGACAGGTGGATCCAGGTGTGCTCAGAGTCCTGTATTTCGCCAATTATCAGTCGCACTTAACTTACGGTATAGCGGCATGGGGTGGTAGCTCTGGGGTTGGACGGATTTTCGTGGTGCAGAAGTCCGTCATTCGAATAATGTATGGATTGCCATATAGACAATCGTGCCGAGGCGTGTTCAGGGAGAATAATATCTTAACCCTGACCGGCCTTTACGTTTTCAGATGTCTTTTGTTTCTGCATCGACGAAAACATATTTATTTCAGGCAGCACGCGAATACGAATAACACTAGACGCAAACTTCCGTTCCACTATCCACTGCACTCTCTCACTCTCACCGAGAAAAACTCAGAATATATGAGTAACACATTTTTCAATCGGATTCCTAAAGATTTAATTTTTTCAAAACTAAATTACAGAGGTATCTTATTGACAAAGAACTCTACACTGTCCAGGAATTCCTTGCAGAATAAGATCTGAACGTTTCGTACAAATTTATAATTTAGTCAGGAATGTATATTATTTTGCTGTGTTTTTTTTCTTTGACGTATTCTCTATACCGATTGACTTGTGTTGAAGTTTATGAGAATAAATATATTATTATTATTATTATAATTCAACAAGAAGATTTACCATAACCGATGATGGCTGCAGCTTCAATCCCTTCATGTTATACAGAATACATGTAAATCTTCGGTCTCCTGGAACAGAAAGCCTGAGATTTTTTTGACATACCGACATGGAAAGTGCATTTCCCTTAATGCTGGATAGCACACTATTGGTGGTGTCCCAAAGCAAATAGCGAAATATTTAGGTTTAAAAGACCCAGAGTTATACACCGGCCACTCTTTTCGCAGAACTGGAGCCACTATGGTTGCGGATTCGGGTGGAGATATTTTAGCACTAAAGCGTGCAGGAGGGTGAAAGAGCACCGAAATTGCGATGAGTTATGTCTATGATTCGGTCAACAAAAAAATCTAAATGTCTAGTAGATTATTTGGTAGAAAGGAGAGTACAAATGTTATGCAGTCTTCGAGTTGATCAGTTTCTGAGTCAACAGATGGTTCATCATCATCAGTATCAACTCAAAAGTCAATATCAAAAATCTGTGTTACTGGAAATAACAATTTTACCATGATTTTCAACATACATATATGAGGATAAAACAAAATTTTCTAATGTAAATAATTCTACTAACTTCTAAAAATTTTGCAAGTTAACTGTCAGTTTTACAAGTTAGTGACGTGATAAAATAAACTTTCTTGATTAATATTGTGTTTTTGGAAACTGACGTTTACAAATGAGAAACAAATAAAAGGTATATTCTGGGTTGAATGATTTTGTACGTTGAGGCATGGGCGACTAAAAATGAATTTCACATTTGGAAAAAACTACTTCAGGACTTAGGAGGAGCTTGGTATCATTGAACAATACAGCTTTACTATCTAGTTCAGAATATCATCAGTGCCTTGACGATATTTTTCATCTTCAAAAATCAAAAACCTGGATGTGTGCGAAAGGAAGTTCGATCCAGTATTGTAGACTAATGATAGAATATGTATCATTTAGCGAATTTTTGAAAACGAAATGTACAGGGTATTTTTCCAACCTGCAAATTGAATCTGATATAATTATTCTCAGCGCCTTGTATTTTCAAAAAAGTATTATAATTAACGAAAGTATTCAATACATTGTTTTACACTGAAATTTTCATTAATCAAGCAATACCAAAGTCGTAGCGAACAAATCACTCTGTAGATTCTCAACCCCAACCATAAACCAAACATTGTTTCGAAACTGCCTTGACCAGAATAAACTTCTCCTAAAATTTGTATAAATAACTCATTAACAAAGGTCTCATTTCAACAATTCATTGTAGGAAACGACTTTCAAAAATGTACTCACCTTTATTAATGTCGAAATTGAATTCTTCTTTCAAGATGTATGCGAATTTCACCGACACAAACACAGTCAACATCGGCGTAGATAATGGCCACAAAAAGTTTTTCCTCATGGACAAATACGATGGAACAGAATACCTGGTTGGTCATGGTGATAAATGCGAAGATGAAGTTACCAACTCGACAGAGGGTGTGTTCTATTCTCATTATCTGACGAAAGATACCGTGATCCGATATTGGAGAAAATCAATTTGTTTTGTTATGCCACTTCATTTTCAATGTAAGTTGAACGACTTGGAAGGCAGAATACACTCTGTTTTTCACATAATGAATAAGAAGCTATTTATTTTTCATGTGTTGAATGCATATTTTATATTTTCCTAGATGAAAGTCGGATGTACGGTATGGACATCTACAAATACGTCGTTACAAATGACAGTTATGACAGAACACAACCAGAAGAAAAAGACTGTTACAAGGGTTATCCTATCCTGCCAGATGGATTGAAAGACGTCTCCATGTGTTATTGGAGTAAGCAAAAATATTATATGAAAGATAATAGATTATTTAATTTGAATGTGATTAAATAAAAACTTATTCAATAAATTTTCCACATTTCAACAATATTGTAACACAACATTTGCAACAATTGTTTCGCCAAATTCTTGGCTTCTTCAGGCGAGTTCGATGTTGAACTACTCTAAAAAAATTGAGTCTTCATTATATATTCCACAAGATGGAAGAGGGGGGGAACGGTATTCTAAATGCTTGTTGGATTTTTTATGGCATGCTTATCAATGGTGATCTGTTGACATCCGTTTGGTCAGTAAGTAAGATATTTTGCCTGTTATATCTGGTAATTTCCATTGCTTAATGAAATTTGGAGGGTGGAAATAAACGGATGTAGGCTTCTCAACTGGTCATAACAGGTGACGCAATAGTCATAAATGACGTCACAAGGCCACTGTGACCAATAATTTTAAATGGGACCCTATGGCAAGTGACAGCTCGTTTGAAAGGTATTGAAAATACCTATTCAGTCATACCAATTTTGTTTGGGTTTTGGCTGATTTTGATTGATAAATTGAAGAAATACGAAAATTATAGTTTCGCATTTAATTAATAAAGATTTTAAAGTACGCCTCTGGTTAATTGTCAAAAAGGTTGACGTGTTTGAATTCTCTACTCGTCAAAAGTGTTTATACCTTGAAAATTTAACTAAGCTATTGTTTAACAAGACGTTTAAGTGTTTACATAGGCAAAATGGTACGTACTGTAGCCGACAAAGTAGCAGCTATCTTAATAATTGGTGAATGTAGAAACAATTTCCATGCAGCGGAACGACTGTTTAATGAGTTGTATCCCAATCGCCCTATTTCGAGAGTACATAGGATGTTGGCTAAAAACAAATTTCATCCATACAAATTAAAAATGGTGCACCAACTTTCAGATGATGACCCCGACCGATGACTAGAATTCTGTGCAACTATGTCCAATAAAATGAACCAACAACCAGGCTACATACAGACAATTTGTTTTAGTGACGAAAGTACTTTCTTTCTCAATGGAAATGTAAACACGCAAAATGTGAGGTATTGGAGTGACACAAATCCTCACATCTTTCGTGAAAACATACTCAATTTCCAGAAAAAGTAAATGTTTGGGCAGGTATTTTGGGAAACCACATAGTTGGGCCTCTTTTTCTCAATGCTAACTTAACCGGTGAATTGTATCTGGAGATGTTACAAAATGATATTGAGGCGTTAATTCTTGAAATTCTAGAAGATAATCCAAATGAATTCGACAACTTGGAAATAACGTATCAACAAGATGGTGCTCCTGCACACTATTGCGGTGCAGTAAGACGTTACCTAGATGAAGAATATCGTGGTAGATGGATTGGACGACGAGGTTCGATCGAATGGCCAGCCCGGTCACCGGACCTTACACCATTAGATTTTTCCCTATGGGGGTACTTGAAATCTAAGGTTTACGCTACAGCACCTGACAGTATTGCCATTCTGAAACAACGAATTGTTGAAGAATGTAGGGCAATTTCCGCTGACACACTGTGACGAGTACGACAAGAGTTTAGCAATAGGTTGCATTACTGCCAGGAAGTAGAGCACATTTTGAACACTTATTATAAGAACTGGTTCTTAAATTTTTATTAATTAAATGCGAAACTATAATTTTCGTATTTCTTCAATTTATCAATCAAAATCAGCCGAAACCCAAACAAAATTGGTATGACTGAATAGGTATTTTCAATACCTTTCAAACGAGCTGTCACTTGCCATAGGGTCCCATTTAAAATTATTGGTCACAGTGGCCTTGTGACGTCATTTATGACTATTGCGTCACCTGTTATGACCAGTTAAGAAGCCTACATCCGTTTATTTCCACCCTCCAAATTTCATTATTATAAGTATACCTGTTCAAAAGATACGAGGGGGGGACTTTTGACTAGCACTGTATGTGTCAAACAGGAAGATCATTTAACAAACGGGTTCAGGAACAACAACGTAGTTACGTAACCGAAAATAATAATTCCTCATATGCTAAACATTTAAATGAATACGGACATAATTTTAACCATAATTTTGAAATCCTCCATACAGAAAGTAAAAGTTCAAGATTAACACATCTAGAAGCCCTCGAAATAAACAGATATAAGTCACAAAATATTATTTTGAATGAACAAACAGATGTTGACCGGTCCCCGTTGTTAAACATCTTCCTGAAAAAATCCTAACATACCTCTATATTTATTACCCTATTTGAGACGACGTTCCGAAAAAGTTTTACAGCCATAAATACAGAATTACTTCAATGAAACTATCATTCAAAATTTGAAACCTGATGAAGCCACAGTGTTGGCGAAACAATTGTTGTAAAAAACAATAAAAATTTGTGGAAATCTGAATCTCATTATTTATTTAAAATGAATTTCCACCAAATAAACACCGATACGATTGAATAAATATTCGAATTAACACAGAAGCGTAAAAGAATTCACAAAGTTTATTCGATTTTCATTCTTTTTTCCGTAGATTTTCCTATAGCAGCCAGTTTTCCACATTTTCTTCATGGTGATCCAAAACTTTCTGAATATGTCAATGGTTTGCACCCAGATGAAGCTGAACATGAATCCTACGTTCTTGTAGAACCGGTAAGTTGAGTCGTTCAAAAATTTTTCAAATGTTCAGAAAAACTTTACCTTCTGAATGTCAAAAGTTATAGAATTAATAATGACTGTGAGTACCAGAAGAGAACCAAAATAACTTTCTGACATCAAAGCAGTCTTAAATCACATTCAATTCCACTTGTATTTTTATAAAGATCAGAGATCCTGAGGATTGCTCCATTCGCAGACTGTGCAAACTCCTGTTGTCTGCGCAGGGTGTTAACTAAAATAGATGCCAAACTTCAGAAGGTGATAGTACAAGTCATTTGCAACAACAAATGTCCTAGAACACTTTTTCGAAAAGTTGATAGAGTTTTTTGCTTTCCCTTCAAAATCACGAATATCTCTGTTATTCTTAAAGCTATTATACATCAATCTGACCATATCATCGGAAATAGCAGTAAACACGCTACAAAGTAGGTAGCTACTTATGTTGAAAAAATGTTTCATACCAGGTTTTGTAAAAGGGTAAATGTAAAAATTGAAAAGAGTGCAATATCAGTGGTATTTTTCATGTTAGCTGTACCATTGTAAATTGTAATAGGCTTTCAAATGGTATATCAACCTTTCACTTAACTTCTTGTTTTATCAACAATATCATGGTTTCAAGTCAGAAAAACATAAAAATCAAGAACGCAAATTCTATAATAATTCATTTTAAAATATTGTAGGATTAAAACAGTTATAAACACTAATAGTAATAAGATTAAAACATTAAATAAACTTTGAATGAAACTAAATTAACGTAAAAATCAATGTTATTGCAAAACCGAATTACAAACTATAAAAACTGTTCAAATTGACTACCCCTTTGCTCAATGCATTTTATACATCTTTTTCATACAGAATCCACAACCTTTCGAAGTTCATTACGTTTTCGACGCATTGCATCACAACATTACTGAATAATGTTAATTAGTTCTTCTCGGTCATTAACGCGATTTTTATACACATTTTTCTTCAAAGTGCCCCAAACATAAAAGTCTAATGGGGGTAAGATCGGAGCTTCTAGGTGGCCATCTCACAGGACCGTATCTTCCAATCTATTTCTCCCCAATACGTTAATTCATCCAATCCCTCACAATTCGACCAGGGCATCCGTCCATTTGAAAATAAAGTTAATATCTATCCGCTATGGAAACATCGTCAATAATGTCAACTACGTTATTATTAAGTAAATTTTTAAATTCATTGGAATTAAGACTATCAGGAAGTATTCCTGGCTCGAATAGCAACCCTCTCATCGATCCCAACCAAACGTTGACTCTGAATTCATGGTGATAATGAGATATAACAGTCGCATGTGGATTTTCCGTTTACCATACAGGGTGTCTCAAGTTCGAGTGCCTATTAGTCGCTTCTGGAGAACTAGACATATTTGAAATCTGAAAATTGGGATTATGATATTGTTCGAAGTTTTCTACAGAGCTAAAATATCTTCGAAGCCCAAAAACTTCCGGTTATATAAGGAGTGAAAATAAATTCGACGAAAAAATTTGTTTTCAAGTTTTCCATTCCTGGTATGATCGAGTATTCAATAGTGAATACATTTCTGTTAAAACCATTGTATTAAGTCGAATAGTTTTCAAAATATCCAAATAAAACTGGAAACAAAGACAAATATGTTCAGTCAGTAATATGCTCATTATTCTTATTTCAAATATCCTGAGCGTAAACCGTTTTTACAACATCGAAGAGGAAATATGTGAAAAGGTCATGCATCTTTTGGATTTCAAAAATATCACCACAGGGTGTTTCAAATTTTGTGCTGAAAATTGTGATCTTAAATTGGCCTAAACTTCTGTTTTTCCAATTAGCACCCTATTTTTTTATAACTGTGTTGGATTCTGCGATCAAAAATAATGATAGTTTTCTCACATGATTATGCTCCTAAATTCAATAATTTCTGAGTTATTTGAGATTTTCTGGATTTATGTAGTACGTAGAGTCAAATTCTTCGAACCTGATTCATATGAATAATCGGTGAGCATAGAAGATAAATCATCCAATTTATAATTCACAAATGTCAGACAGGTCTTATTGTTAGTCGTTATGAAATTTTTTGATTTCACAAAATGAATCGTGGCTATTCTAATAATGAGATTTTGGATTTATTTCGTATATTGTATTTTTTCAATTGTATACGCAATACACATGCAAATGCACTTAATGATACTGTTTATTTCAAATCCATGGTGGATGTCACAAAATGATGAGTATCCAATGAGAAGTATCCCCATTTTTTTTTGCAATTTCTGAAAAGATGTTTCAAACTTTCCAAATTTTGGAATGTAAGAGCCCCTAAACAATACAAAAAAAGGGCAGTTGATGAAATAAGTATTTCGACTTACATATTCCGAAGCGAATGATAATTCATCTCTTCAATAGGAAACACATTAAATAGATTCGCTACTTCAGTACACAGAATTATGATTATAAATAAATTATGATATAAAAGTACGTTTCAAAACTCAAATCAACAAAATAAATGATCAGGTAAGAGTTTCAATATGGTAACCATTTTGTTCCACACACTTTCGAATACGTCTTGAAACACCTCAATTAGTCGCTCGCTCAATTTCGTTCCCCTTTAGTCAGTGGAAAGCATCCTCCACACGCCGTTTCAAATCTTCTTTGCTTTCAATAGGAGATTCATAGACTATGTTTTTTATTCTATTCCACCGATTACCAAACATCGCATTCAGTTCTTCAGACACCTCGTGCGAACTATGTGCCGGAGCCTCATCCAATTGATAATATGCGGTAGTCGACATACTCAACGGCAGTTCATCCAAAAACTCAGAAACAAAATTTCTCAGGATTTCCAAAAATTTTTCTGCATTTAAATTTTCTTCATAAATGTAGTACCGCACTTTATTGTTCATCAAAAGAGCAAACACATTAAAACTAAATTTGTTCTGGGGGTTTCTTTGTCTTTTTCTATGAGGATTTTCACTTCTCCAAATGTGGCAATTCTTTCTATTAAATAGTCCTTCATAATTGAATTTTGCTTCGTCTGTCCAAATGATCTTTTTCAAAAAATTTTCATCATTTTCAAGTTTTTCTAATATTCCTCTACAAAAATTTAACCTTTTTATGTAGTCACCAGGTTCTAATGCCTGAAATTTCTCCTATTTGTAGTCATGCATGTTGTGTTTTTTCAAAATTCTGTGCACTGAATTACTGTCTAAATCGATTTCATGAGCTGCACTTCGAATAGATGCATTTTCATTCGCTTCAAAATAAGTTGAAACACTAATTTCATTTTCCTCATCATCAACTACCCTTCTTTTGTATTCTTTAGGGGCTCTTACACATCCAAAACTTTGAAAGTTTGAAACATATTTTCTAAAGATCTTCTCCGTCATGGAAGGTAAATGGGTATACTTCTCGTTGAAGGCCTGGCAGGTTCTACTAATAATTCTGTCACATTCACCATGTATATAAAATAGATCCAGAATTTCGTAATTGGAATAACAGTTCATTTTGTTAAATCGAGAAATGAAGATAATGAATAACAATAACACCTGACACTTGTGAATTATTAACAGATAATTTATCTTCTATGGGTACAGAGTGTTCCCACGGTTTCGAAAGAATATTCATTGAATTTTTTTAGATACAATCAATTTGACTCTACGTAAACCATAAATCCAGAAAATATCAAATAACTCAGAAATTATTGAATTTAGGAGCATAATCATGTGAGAAAACTATCATTATTTTTGACCGCAGAATCCAACACAATTATAAAAGAATAGAATTGTAATTTGAAAAACAGAAGTTATGGCCAATTTAAGATCACAATTTTCAACACAAAATTTGAAACACTCTGTGATGATATTTTTGAAATTCAAAATGCATGACCTTTACACATCCTTCCTCTTCGATGTTGTAAAACCAGTTTACGCTCAGAATATTTAAAATAAAAATAATGAACATATTACTGACTGAACATATTTCACTTTTTTTCCAGTTTTTTTAGGATATTTTGAAAACTATTCGATTTAATACAATGGTTTTAACAGAAATGTATTCACTATTGAATACTCGATCATACTAGGAATGGAAAACTTGAAAAAGATTTTTTCGTCAATTTATTTTCACTCCCTGTATAACCGGAAGTTTTTGGGCTTCGAAAATATTTTAGCTCTGTAGAGAACTTCGAACAATATAATAATCCCAATTTTCAGATTTCAAATATGTCTGGTTCTCCAAAAACGTCTAATAGGCGTTAAATTTAGTTCAATTTGCATATCCTCGAACCCATGCAAATATCAAGTTTGCTTCTCATTTGTGGTATTCATTCCCGGCACCAACACACCCTACAACCCGCCTCCTCATCAAACCTTGGTTTACAACTTTTCTGTTTTTATGTTACTATCAATAATATTTATAACTGTTTTGAATCTTCAATGTTTTGAAATGAATTATTATAAAATTTGCGTTTCTGATTTTTATGTTTTTCTAACTTAAAACCGTGATATTGTTGGGAAAACAAAAAGTTAAGTGAACGATCGATATACAGTTTGAAAGCCTATTACATGTAGTAATTTTTCTTAGAAAAAAAACAACTAATTATTGACCAATTTTCAATACAGTTAACATGAAGAATACCATTAATTCTGAACTCTTTTCAATTTTTACATTTACCCTTTCACACAACCAGGTATAAAACATTTTCTTAACATTAGTAACCACCTATATCAAGTTTACTGCTCTTTCCGATGATATGGTCAGATTTGATGCAGCTGTAAGAATAACAGAAAAATTCTTGTTTTTAAAGGGGATAGCAAAAAATTTCAAAAAATCAAGAAGTGTTGAATAACTCCATAACTATCAACTTTTCGAAAAAGTGTTATAGGACATTTTTTGTTGCAAATGACTTGTTCTTTCATCTACTGAAGTTTTGCACCTATGATAGACACCTTGTATAGCAAAAAATTCCTTTTTAAGATAGATCTAAATCTCTATTCTGGTCTAGATATTTTTGTATTAAAAAGTTTCGACTAGGTGCGAGTATATAATGGAAAAAAAATTTGAGTAGAGAATTTCATTTTGATCAGCGTCATTTATGTGAATCAAGATATATTATCAAAGATACTAGAAGAATCAAGAAAATTTGATGATTTCATTTGATGCAGTATAAGTTAAATGGAATTGAATAAACACTTTTTAGGTGAAGATTGGTAGAAATAATCAATCAATTCAAAATAAATGGTTTTCTCATTATTAATAATCGAGAAAGCTAGCTGCAATGAGAAAAAATAAATCTGAAGATGTACCATGTTTAATTGGAGCTAAATATAGTATTTAAATTCTGAGAAAGATGCAGTTTTGACTGTAATCGATGAGTGTAGCAAATGCTTGAATATTGTATATTTGTTGGCTAGATAAGAACCTATGTCTCATAAGATTTGGTTACCTGGACAAGATTTTGCTCAAGATAATTTTTTTTCATATATGTCAATTTACAGATGCACACAAGTGCTATTGCAGCGTCCATTTTAAAACTACTGTTGTTTCAATTTCTAATTATTAATAACTAATAAAAATTAGTTCCATTGTAATGGGAATTGAATATAGTATACGTTTTCATTAGCAACTCCTTCTCTTCAATCCATTAAAATATTCACAAATTCATCAGATTTATTATTTCTGAGAATATTATATTATTCTATTGATCCTGTAAATTAACTAGCATTCCATATCGTTTTCCATTTTTCAAACGATCAGCTCCCTATAAATTGAATGCAAGACAATTATAGTCTTATACCTCTTGAAAGTATCGATTATACCGATAGTAGGTCAACATATTGCTCATATAATTAATTTGTCTATAACATCGAGTCAATTCCCTAATGCCTTAAAAAAATCAGTTGTCGTGCCTATTCATAAAAAGGGAAATTTGAATGAAATAAGCAACTATAGAGTAATATCAATTCTTAGTATTTTTTCTAAAGTTTTTGAGAAAGTCATTTTCCGGAGAATGATGTCATATTTGAGTAAGTTCAATATCCTCGATAAAGCTCAGCACGGTTTTAGAGTTGGCTGCTCTACTCAGACTGCCGCACTCAAGTTTGTTGAATCAGTTTACGAATGTTTGGATTCAAATTTGCACGTGTCAGAAATTTTTTTCGACCTGTCTTGTGCATTTGATACCCTATCGTTCCAGTTCATCATTGATAAATGCTCAAATTTAGGCTTCAGAGGAATTTTTTCTGAGTGGCTACGAAGTTTTCTTCATCACAGAACAATGTCAGTAAAAAATAATAAATTTTA
Source organism: Micraspis discolor (assembly GCA_030674115.1). Classification (NCBI taxonomy): domain Eukaryota; kingdom Metazoa; phylum Arthropoda; class Insecta; order Coleoptera; family Coccinellidae; genus Micraspis; species Micraspis discolor. The sequence goes on from JARTUT010000042.1 coordinate 116,350, forward strand.
TTCCAAGGAATACACAGTTAGTTTGGGTGTTCCCCAGGACTCCGTATTGGGACCTCTGTTGTTTTTGATTTTCATAAATGACTTGCCCCCCTACTTATCGTGCTTACTGCTTATATTATTTGCAGATGATACATCTGTCGTCATCGCGGCTAAAAGTTGTGATGAGCTCCAAAGAGCTTGTGAAAAAATTATACCCGAATTCATTTCATGGTGTCGACGTAACAATTTGATAGTTAACATAGAAAAAACGGCCTGCCTGTATTTTGGTTTGCGAAACTGTGAAAGAAGATCTTTTCGAATAGATTGTCTGGGTACAACTATAATTCCATCAGAATGTACTAAATTCCTTGGTATCCACATGGATCGAGGTCTTACTTGGTCAACCCATGTTGACACCCTGTGTAAAAAAATAAATAACGCTTATTACGCTATAAATAGACTGAAAACAACCTTACCGTCAAGTTCTCTTATTGATGTTTATTAAAGCCTGATTTACTGTCATCTTTCATACAATGTTTTGCTGTGGGGAAATTGTAGTTCCTTCTCTAGAGTTTTTGTTGCACAGAAAAGAGTCATACGGTTAATTTTTGGTATAAACTATCGAGCATCGTGCAAACCTGTGTTCGTTATCAATAAGCTTCTGTCGGTGCCCTGTATATACATATTAAAATGTCTCATATATGCTAAGGAAAATGAAAATGTTTGGGATAAACTTGCTAGTTCGCACGAACATCTAACTCTATTCTTCTATTCGGTTAGGGAATTTCTCTCTGATCCCTTAACCACCTAGCTGCAAACGAGTAAGTGAATTTTTAATATTTCCATGACTTATCCTATACACAATTTTGTGTCCTAAAGGATCAATAAAGTTATTATTATTATTATTATTATTATGATACCTTTATTTATTCTATAGGGTAAAGTACGGATAGTTGCCATACATTTGCAAAAAAATTCGTACACTCGAAACGGAAAGCCAATTAATCAAGTTATTAGTACCCATGTTTAGAGTACTTATTTGGTTAACTTTTCATAAAATTAAGTGTGGCTAAACTGAATCATAGGTGACAAGTGGTCACTATATTGGTAGGTCTTATTTATGCCATCTATCCTCTTAGGGTAGGTTAGTTGCCTCATACCAGGAGGATAGTCGCCCTCAGTGGAAATAAATTGAACTTAATGTTTATAGATATTTATTTGAAGAAAATAACAACAATCCTTTCTAAAAACTGAAAATAAAACATAATGCATCTGTTAATGATCAATACGTAACATTTTTGTAAATTGCGTGGATACAAAATTCATCGTAGTTATTTTCTGAAACGTTTAGCAATTATATTTTTACGGCCACACTTGTTACAAAAATCACCGTAGAGGGTGCAGGTTTCATGAAGCCATTTTGTGCACGAAACACATTTAATCCAATCGGCTTTTGATTTAGTACTGCCATATGGTTCCATGCACTCGCGACACAGTTCTAGAATCGTTATTGAATTCATCGCCAGATGTCTGACATAGCTCTGTGGAATCAATGGATTCCTCTGATTCTGATGAGGATACGACTGGAAAATCCTTCCTCTTTTTTGTTTGATCTTTTTTCGTGTCACGTTTTTTCGTTTTACATGCTTCTAAATTGGGTGAAATTACTTGCAGTGCTGTTTTGTTTTTTCCCTTTTCTTGGTTTATTAGGTTTTTTTGTACTTTGTTCTGTTTTCTGTTTTCTTTTTCTTCTGCTTTTTTTAATGTTTCAGCAATTTTTCTTTTTTTATCTGTAATCACCGAAGCAGAATTTAACAACTGTGCCACTTGTTTTTTTCTCTTGTTTGGGGTTTTTGACACAATGGGAATAGGAGACAGGTTCATAAGGTGTTGAGTAGGGCTAATATCTACTGAATGTGGTTCACCTGTGGATGTAGAAGGAAGGGAATCCTTTTGCGCCGGGTCACTTTTGGTTACTGGCGTTTGTTGACTGGTAGACGGCGTGCATTCTATAACAGAAACTTCATGAGCAGTTGCAGATTTTTCAATTGCATCTTTTTCTGGCGTAGAGCTTTCAGCAGGAACAAAAGTTACGTTCGAATTATTCTCAGATATCGCAATATTAATATTATTTTCTGAAGAACCCTGAGAAGCATCAGATACCATGTAGAAATGTTCGGGTATGGCACTGGGGTCGTAAGGAAAAAGTCCACATGCTTTGAAACTTGCAAGAGCATTAGCTGCAGTAGTTGCACGTGTCCACGCAGCTCCAATTAGTTTTCCTGCTTGATATCGTGTTATTTTTCGTTCCTTGTTTGCAACAATCCACTGCCGCATTTCTGTTGCAAAAAAAGTTTTAAAAGGTTTAAAAAAGGAACGATCTAACGGTTGTAAACCGTGAGTAGTATGGCTGGGAAGCCCTAAAAGAATTATGTCGTGAGAGGCTGCTGCTTCTAACATATTAATGTCGTTACAATGAGAGCCATGGCCATCAAGTAGTAACACCACTTTACCGTTGGGTTTACGGGGAATGAAATGTTCCAGCAGCCACTTCATGAATAATTCTGAGTTTATATAAGTGGACTTTTTATTCATGTACACATTGGAACCAGGTGGCAAACCATCTAAAAATTCTGGTTTCTGATGAACTCCTTTCATTATCAACACAGGTGGCAGAAAAACTCCTTCCGCATTATTACATGTTATGATTGAAATGGTTTCACCTTTTTCTCCAGATGTTATATGCTGAACCAACTTGCTACCTTTAGTAGCTATTACCTTTCCAGGTTTATTATTCATCTGGACTCCAGTTTCATCCATATTAAAAATATGACCTGGCTTTCCAAACAGATCATTTTCGTTTAGGGTTTCCTCATATAATTTAAAAAAATTGGTGATTTCTTCCCTTGTGAATCCTAGGGCTCGAGCACGAGACATACCTTCTGCTTGCCTCACACTGAGAGTTGAATGACGCTCTAGAAATGTTTGAAGCCACTGTTTTCCAGCCATTTCTGAAGAACGATTAAAAGTATGGTTAATATGTAACTTTTCCGCCAACTGATGAAAAATATCTTATGAGATAGTGAGGATTAAAAAATTTTTTTTTGGGAATTTTTTAAAAAGCGTGACGATTTCTGCGAAATTTTGCGAGCTGTTGCAGCCTCCCTCAACAATATTTCAAGTATCAATTTGATCGGATGGATATTCTAGTAGTTATTGAGGAAACAAAATTTCAGATGCTCATAAATACTGAACCATCCGACGGATTTGGCCCAATAACGAACTTGACAGAGATATTTGGACAATTAACCTATTCTGAAAATATGAAAACTCTAGCTTATTTCTTTTGGATGCTAGAGAGGATACGGCCGGCCGGACAGACTCAACTTTCGCCACGAATTCTTCATCAGGGAGTCGAACCCAATCGATTGAGACAATTTTCGGCTCGATATTCCAAAATTACAGACATTCGGGCAAAATGTTAGGGTGAGCAAGAGCGCCAAAAATGAAATAGAATATGACACATGTGTTTCGAGAATTGTATATAACACTATTCTCTCGTCAGGCATTCATATTCGATAAACAATATTTTGAACAATTCTTGGTGACAACTTACTTGTGACATGGCGCAACGGAACAAATGCAACCGATTTCAAAGTAGTACGTGCATTTGTTCCTTGCGGCATGTCACAAGTAAATTGGGATTTAATTTGGCAATTTTTGCATTTATATGTTTAATCCATTCAACTTTCCTTACTTCTACAGACGGTCGGTATTCCCACGAGATCACGTGCAAGATCACAGAGCAACCTAGTCCTTAGGACACTTGAAGGATTCAACAGCGACATCGAGAGGTTCAGTGAACTCGTGATACCCATGTTTTGGGCTGATTATGTGAGTTAAATATTTCTGTTTATTATGCTGAAAATTTTTAGTAAATACACGGCTTTCATTGTTGCCTGAAGTCGACACGGATCGTAAATGTCAATGTAATTAACTTACATTGACTTCAACTTCTGTGATTTCTTGCCTTAAGTAAATAAAAAAAATATTCTGGTGGACATTGGTTTCTCTATGTCTCCTGAAATATTCATCGGATCAATTTGCAACAATGAAATTTCAGAATATGTAAGATAGCAATAACGTCCAAACATGCAAAATTTTTGTTTATACAAAACATATATCTTATGATTTATGTTATAATAAAAAAAAATTTTTGGCAATTTCTTGAAAATTATCTAGCTTACCGATTTCAACGAAATTTTTTACTCCTATATGTTCCAACTTTACTCAAATATTTTACAAACAAAAATAATAAGATCTCATCTAATTTCCATGTTTTTTTTTCAGCACCAAGTAGGACTGCCATGGTATATTGTGGCTATGGTGTATTTCACAATAAATGTATTACCGATATTCCAGAGAGTATGGACAGCCATATTGTTTATAGCAGCCGTTTTTCTTATAACAACCGGATCGAAACAACATGCCAATACCAAAAGAAACTACTTATTGAATAATAAAGTTTTGCAGTACGAACAGGAGGGGTTCCTAAAAGTATAGCCAATCCATAATACCGTAAAAAATACCAAAGCCTAGCCGAGAGATTTTCCTATATATAACTCGACGTATGAGTTGTGTGAAGACATCACGATTATATACCGTTTTTCTATTTTTATAGTTATAATATAATGTTAAGATAAAATTCCTCCAAACGGAGGCTAAACAGGGTGTATTGTATGTTTGTATAACTCAAAAACTACAGAGGATTCTCTCTACTCTGGTTACTACCAGAAACATGTTTTCCTATGACTCAATGTGATATAGAAATGTAATTAGTTATAAGAAGGAGTCAGTTATTTAGTACTTTTTGAATTGTTATGGAAGAGCCAAAGTAAACACTTGAACAATTGAAGTTTGAAATTTTATTTCGAACGCTCTGTGGCGTTTCAGTCCTCCACCAATTTGAAATTTCCAATTTCACCTAACACAAGTATATCGCATGGACGGCGAAGAGCGGAACATCAGTACCCTAGGAAAGCCAGCGCAACAGAAGCACCAAGCGGTTACCTAAAGAAGGTCTGATGTGTGTGAAGTTGGCCCCGCACTTTTTGATTTCCGAAAAAATTTTTGTTGTGCTGAATTGTGCTAGGTTTGTGCTGCTTTGTGCTGTTGGAATTTTCTCGTTATTTCAAATAGTTTTCGAGATATTTCACTAAATGCATAAAATGAGCCAGCCTCGCACTTTTTGAAAATTGTGCTACGCGTGTATGAAGTTGTGCCGTTAATATTTTTGAAAAATCGAGTTTTTATTCCGAGAATACTGGAAGATTCGAAAAAAGATTGCCCCGCACTTTATCTTTTTTTTCCATAAAAATCATCTCATAGAGTTGTGCTACATTTGTGCTGACTTGTGCTGATAATTTTTCCAGAAAAAACTTCAAGTTGTCTTTTTAAACGGTGAAAAATCAAAATTAACGGCACAACTTCATACACGCGTAGCACAATTTTTTCCACATATTCCGATTGAAAAAAAACGAAAGTGCGGGGCTAGCCTTGTAATGGATTTTCGGGATTTTCCGGAAAATGTGAGATATTTCCATGAAAATTTTTACGGCACAACGCAGCACAAACCTAGCACAACTTTTTACACTCATTTCCGATAAGAAAAAACAAAAGTGCGGGGCTAACTTCCATTTTCCGGGAAATCAAGAGATCCATCTCAAAAATTCGAACGGCACAACTCAGTATACGTCTAGCACAATTCATTTCAGTGGTTAAAATTCAAATCTTAAAAAATTCGGGGCTAGCCCATTTCATGCATTTAGTGAAATATCTCGAAAACTACTTGAAATAACGAGAAAATTCGAACAGCACAAAGCAGCACAAACCTAGCACAATTCAGCACAACAAAAATTTTTTCGGAAATCAAAAAGTGCGGGGCCAACTTCACACACATGAAGGTCTGAACAACAATTGTTTGCGGCTATAATACGAGGGTTGTCTTTTATATTTCGACATTCAAGAAACAAAAATATTAATCATCTAAAATCGCTTAATTGTTTATCAAAATATTCCCCATTAAGATCTATTCCTATTGCATACGTTTGAACCAAGTGTCGAAGCTTTTTTGCCACTCTGAAGTATCTGGAAAATATGCATTCTTAACGCATCAACCGCTTCTACAGATGTCGAAAAATGTAGACCTCTTATTTAATTTTTTACGTACGGGAATAAAAAGAAGTCAGGACTATATGGCAGATGGCTCATCAAATCGATGTTTCGAGTACTATATTTATACAGGGTGTTTGGCACATGGACCGTCAAATTTTTTTGGGGCGTTGATAGGGTCATTTGCTACCTTTTCAGTCTTGGAACCTGGGTCCTTAGTATTACGGTTACGGAGGTATGATTTTTTTATTAGGCTTTTCTAAATTACCCAAAATGTACCCTTCGAAGCCCCATAACTTTTTTTGCTTGGGCTTTTACATGCACTTTTTTTATTGTATTAAGTCTACATGAGTGTATGTTTGAAAAAAACGTATTTATTGTTACAGAAAACACCACAAAATTAACACGAGGGCCTTTTATTAAAAAAAAATATGAAAGTATGAAAGCATTTCTACTTCTAAAAGAAATTTAAAAAAAGTTATTGCGAACTCAATTTTATTTTAAAACGTTCTTTGGTTTATCGTAGTTCTAAAAGTATGCTATTTACGTTAGTCAATAAATAAAAAATTTAGAAAGCACTGACGTGAGGTCAGATTGCTTTGGCGCTCTTGTTGACCTACTTGCGAGTAAATATTCAAACCTTAACAAATCTATAAGCTCTCTGATCGGGTGAACAATAGTCTTTTTCCGTACTATGGGACAATGTGATGAAAATATGAAAGCCTAATGAATAAACAAACCTTTATCTCAATTTGAAAATAACTACTCATAATTTTCACCAAATTTTGTTCTATGCTTCTCCTAAAAACTTACGTCATTGCTTTTCTGAGTTTTGACAACGCATCAAATTCTTTCTCTGTGATAAAAAATTTTTTGATTAATATTACGTCTGTGCTTTTCTGAATTTTGACAACGTCATCGACATCGAATTCTACCTCTATGAATTCTATGAAAATTTTGATTGATATTACGCCAACTGACACTGATATCTAGGTCCGCAAGTTGTCAAACGAATATCGATCTGTGATGGCAAATCTTTCAATGACAAAGCTCGGACTTCATGACATTTCTATTTTTCTCTTGAGTAAATGAATAAAATGATCATATCTTCAGAAGGGGGGAAGCTACGACAATGAAATTTGAGGATGAGTAAGATATCGGTAACCTCAATATATACACGGATTTGTATTTAAATCTAAATGAAGTCTTAGGAGATATTGAGTATTGAAAATTTTTTTTGGGGAATTTTTTAGAAATTTTCTAGCGTGACAATTTCTGCGAAATTTTGCAAGCCGTTTCGCTTCAGCCTCCCTCAATAACATTCCAAGTATCAACTTGATCGGATGGATATTCTAGTAGTTATTGAGGAAACAAAATTTCAGATGCTCATAACTACTGAACCATCCGACGGATTTGGCCCAATAACGAACTTGACCGAGATATTTGGACAATTAACCTATTCTGAAAATATGAAAACTCTAGCTGATTCCTTTTGGATGCTAGAGAGGATACGGCCGGCCGGCCGGACAGACTCAACTTTCGCCACGAATTCTTCATCAGGGAGTCGAACCCAATCGATTGAGACCTTTTTCGGCTCGATATTCCAAAATTACAGACATTCGGGCAAAATGATAGGCACTCTGTTCGGGTGAACAAGAGCGCCAAAAAATACTACAAATAGTGTTTTAGATGAAATACCAAAGTAAGGACAGATTTCAGTAAAATACAGTTTTTGTATGATTGTTTATTTTCAAAGTAAAATAACACGATTCTTTAACGTAAATTCTGTTTGAATTGTTCTCCTCTACTCCGAATGCACGTCCGACACCTTTTTCTGATTTCGACCGTTGTAGTGGCTAGCAACGTTTCTTCTTTCATTACCACGAATGCCGAGTTTATGCGTTCAATCAACACCTCTCTTGTAGGTACCTCTGTGAAATAAGCCAATTTTTGGCTCTACCCCAGACATGGTAATCTAAAGGTATTAGGTCTGGAGATCTTCCGGGCCAAGGGATGGGGTTGTCGAGGTGATCTAGAACTTCTCTCAGGAAATGTGCCGGGCAACCGTCATGCTGGAACACAATCGGCACGTCTTCATCGAAGGCCGGAACATCGGCTAGTAGCTCCGGCAGAGCATTCTGCAAAAAATGCAAATAAGCAGGCTCACTTAGTCGAGCCGGTAAATAGTGTGGCCCGATGAGATGTCTTCCTATCACACCAGCCTAAACGTTACCACTAAATTTTTGGTGGAAACTCATTTGCCTTTTCACGTGGGGATTCTCATCTTTAGGTGCCCAGTGATGTAAATTGTGCAGATTTGTTATTCCTTCTCGGTTAAAACAGGATTCGTCTGTCCACAAAATTCGTTTTAGAAACAAGTTGTCATCGACATCTGTGTGCAGCAAAAATCTACAGAATTCCAACCGTCTGGCAGGATCGCCTTCATGAAGACCTGTAACAATTAATAAAATTCATTAGTCTGTGACAATTTTTTCGCAGTTAAAAGGACAAATTCATCAATAAATAAGTTCATTTACCTTGTACCGGGGTGTAATGAAAAGCGTGTTGATTTTTATCCCGAAGTACTCACCAAACTTTCCAAATCGTTGAGTCTTTGAGCAACGACACGAATGCTTGTAGTTGGATGTTCTTCAAAGGCTTGAAGTATTTGATCGTCAACTGCTACATGGTGTTGCCTCACATTGACCCGAGGCTCTTGAAAATTTAAGTTTCCAGTCTCTCTTAATCGTCGATAAGTCGTCGAGAATGTTTCGTAGTGAGGTAATCTTCGATCAGGAAACTTGGCTTGATAAATCCTTTTTGAGCTGCACGAGCAACACCATCGGCCTTGCCATATGCCATCACCATATCAGCATACTCAGCGTTGGTGAAATTAGGCATATCAACAACCAAAATTAAAACAACAGTAGCAAAAAGTCGATAAAAGTAACAAAAACAAAAAATACAAATTTAAAAAACTGAATAACGCGGCACAGACACTTCCAACAGCAGAGACAGTTAAATCTCGAATGACGGTAGGGTCAAGTCAGCGGCGACTAACCCAATCCAACCTAAGGACAGAAATAGTAATAATAATTCAGACGCGTCTAAAACGGGCAGGTAAAATTTCCTTGCTCGCTGTGTTGTGTCGAAATCCGTACTTTTATTTAGGTGCGACTTTCTTCACTCTTCTGACTAAAACCTTATTTGCAGAATTATTTTTTTTATTGACTTACGTAAATAGCATATGGTTAGCAACGTTATAAACCAAAGAACATTTTAAAATAAAACTAAGTTTGTAATAGCTGTAATTTTTTTTTAAATTTCAATAGGAGTGGAGATGTTTTCATACTTTCATTTTTTTTTTTTTTTAATAAAAGGCCCACGTGTCAATTTTGTGGTGTTATCTGTAACAATAAATACGTTTTTTTTTAAACACACACTCATGTAGACTTAATACAATAAAAAAAAATGCATGTAAAAGCACACGCAAAAAAGTTATGGGGCTTCGAAGGGTACATTTTGGGTAATTTAGAAAAACCTAATAAAAAATCATACCTCCGTAACCGTAATACTAAGGACCCAGGTTCCAAGACTGAAAAGGTAGCAAATGACCCTACCAACGCCCCCAAAAAATTTCACGGTCCATGTGCCGAACACCCTGTATAGTTTCGAGTACTAAAAATTGCAGTTGTCTGAGCCGATAAGTGAGAGCTGGCATTCTCGAGGTGAAGGATGATCCGTCTTGGGCGGTTTGTTTTTCTGATTTCTTGGAAGACAACTGGCAAACAAATGCTTGTTTAACACTCAAAATTGACTGTTCTGCCACGGCCGTCTTAACACATGGCCCGGCTATTGGTAACAACGGCAACACTGTACTGGGGTATCTTACCCACACGAAACGCAGTCTACTTCCCGCGTTTTTGTAATGTCATCTTAGTTTAGTTTGTTTTTTCGGGTAATCTATGTGAAAGATTAGCGAATTTTCGCGATTATTCGAGTGCCGTGAACAGTGAAAGTGTTTGTGATATCAGTGTCAGTAAATCTACATTGGAATAACTTTTTTAAATTGGTCTTTTGGTAAATATCTAACCTAAATATTCAATTGGACTTGAGATCATTCGCGTTCAGAATGGTCAAAACGTGTTGTATTTCATCCTGTAAAAGTAATAATCCGTCTACAAAAAAAGAAGGATATTTTAGTTGTTTTAGTTTCTCGAAAGACGAAAAACATTTATGGAGGAGGGCCATTCTGCGAGATTTCATTCATTAATAGTTTTGTTTGTGAGAACATTTTGATTCCGACGATATAATTAAATTTGATAAACATTTGCAAGCCGACGGAACCATTAAATTACTTTCTTTTAGATTCCCAAAATTGAAAGAAGGCGCTATCCCAAAAATTTTTCCAAATTTACCGTCATACCTTTCGAAACAAAATCAAATAAAAGGGACCGATCCTCAATGTAGAAGGAACGCAATTTTAACTAGGAATAATAATAAAGTAGAAGCTTTTTTGAGTTCTGATTTGATCAAAGATTTTAAAGACTTTCTTGAAAATTATTCGGCTAAAATTGATATATCTGGTTGGGAAATTGAAAAATGCGATAACTCAGTCTATTTCTATATTTTAAATTATGAAAAATCATTATCGGTTGAAATTTCTATACAGATTAGTGAAGCTCTCGAGATTAAAATATTTCATAAAAATTGTCTAATTTCCGAAAATGACCTAAAATGGATACTTCCTCCTGATCTAATTCTCAGCAGATGGTCTCAAATTACAAATTTGCTCTCTCGTTATAAAAAATGTGTCTAATGAGAAAACAAGTAAATTTACATCAGATTTATTGGGAGATTCCTTGACCTCATTAGAAGCATTTTTATCAGATGAGAATAATGAAAATTTTGACCAACTACGGCAGCTAGAAATTGTTACTTATCAATTGAGGCAAATAAGTCGAAATATTTGTTATATATATATATATATGTATAGAGAGTTTTATTTGAGTAGATTTTATTTTGAAAGTTATATTTGAATTCACATTTTATGGCGAGAGATGGTCCTACACCTCCCCGTGGTTCTTGCTGGACAATAAATTGAATAAAACATCATCCAATTTGCTTTAATCTCAATTTTGATTTGTATTTGTATTCAATTTATTGACTGAGTAGGGCATACTTCCATCCTATTTTCAGATATTCATCGAAAAACACATTTAATGACATAAGAAAATGAAATGGTACGTTCGAAACATCGTATCTCTCAGCTAAGAGTATACCTCCCTGACGTCGTCTTTTGCGGCGTTGCCGCTTCAGGCGCCAGGCCATGTGTTAAGACGGCCGTGGTTCTGCATTGTTCTCGTGCTACGATTTGCTTGGAAGTGCTTCGTGCGCGAGCTACTTTTGTTCGATTTGGCTCATCTTGAAACGCCCATACAGTCGACTGCCGTTCACTTTCGAGCTCATACGCGTAAATCCACGATTCATCACTTTACGCGATGTCATAGTCGTGCTTCGAAACACCACGATTGGATTTTTGGAGCATTTCTTCCGACCAACAACACGAGCCTGTATTTGAGCGATTGACAAATTGTGTGGGATCCAACGCGGACAAATTTTTTTGACGGTCAAATGTTCATGCAATATTGAATGTATGCTGGTCCCACTAATGCCTAAGGTAGCTCAATTTCACGATTGGTCATATGACGAGATTGCAATATCAGTTTGCGCACAGCATCAATGGTTTTCCATTCCTTCCCAGGTGTTTTGCAAAGATTATCGTCCGATCTCTTCGCACTTCTGATGTCTAATTCTGGAGAGGTCTCATAAAGTATCAAGTAAAGGTGGTTTAAAATTTCTGTACAATTGATGCATACCTTAAGTCACGATCTTACACTACACTAGTTTGAATTAGTGTTCCAACAATGCGGTTTTCATAAATGCACTACATTTAAGCATTTTATGAGTAGGAAATTATACCTAATTTCACAAAGATACAAGTCCCGCACTTTACAAACATAGCGGTTAATTAATCGATCATTTTGATAACTGTCATTGTGGGTTTCACTTTGGGTTAGGTTAATATTCTAAAAATTTGTACATTGCTTCAGACTTCAGAATCAATGCACTGTAAGTATCTACACAATTCACGCAATTGAAAATTTCTGGGTACAATTCTTACATAAGAACATTTTCGAAACGTACCACCTTTGTCCCAAATTCGACGTTCTTCAACACCATTCCAAAGAGGCAATGAGAAACAGATTTCATGATTGAGCGAGAAATCACGTACCATCGCAGAGTTTTAATTTCTTTCGAAATTTTCCTCTTAGTATCTCTCACCTGGAATTTGGCATATCAGGTATACCGGTATGAAACGAGCGTTTTTTGTGAAAATAAAACACTAATTATTGATGGGAAAGAAATAAACATTTCATTCAAAGTATTGGCCATTATTTTCTACACATTTTGAAAACCTTTCTGGCAATTTATGGATACCACGCCAATAAAATTGTTCGTCTTTTGAAGCAAACCAACCAGACACCCAATTTTCGATATCCTTGTAGGAATCCAAGTGCTGCTCAGTCAATGAGTGTCCCATCAATGAAAACAAATGGTGTTGAATGATTATTTGGGCTATTACCATCATCTATTGTGGATGTAATGTTTTCCGACGTTTCGATAGACATCTTCTATCTTTATCAAGGAGGAAAAGTAAAAAACCTTTTGAAAATTATCAATTTTCAAAAAGTCAATATGACAGAAGTCATAAAAGAAAAATGAACAATGTTATATACTCATCTGTGATATGATGATCTTTTTAAGTTGGATCGAACTATCGGCGTCCAAACTTCTGGTAGATCTATAGATGGAGCACTTATGGAATCTGGTGTTATTTTCATAAATGCTGCTTCTTTGATTTTTCTTCTTGCAAGTTTTTCTTCTTTGGATATTATTGATCCTTCATCCCATTTTATACGATGATTCTCATCTACAGCATGTTGGACTAACCTGGATTTGTCGCTGTCTAGTACTCGTAGAAGCTTCTGATGTTCTTTTATTCGTACATTCAGAGGGCGTTTAGTTTCTCCGATGTAAGATCTTCCGCACTCGCAAGGTAATTCATATATGCAGTTCTTTGTCCTTTGTGTCTCATTATTAGGCTTAACTTTTGTAAGTTTAGCTCTGATAGTGTCTTGAGTTTTGAATGCAGTCGTTATGTTGTATCTATTTCCAATTCTTCTCATTTTCTCCGACAAACCTTTTACATAAGAAATTACGGTTTTAATGGTCTGATTTATATCTGTTGGTTCAGGTTGACTTTCTCTTGTTCGTTTAGCTTTTTCTAATATCTTTTTGGGGTAGCCATTGCTTCTAAGAGTTTTCGAGATGTTATTTATTTCTTCATTTTGGTCTTCTTCAGTGCAACAAATATTTATTGCTCTATCAAATAAACATTTTGCTACTCCCAATTTAGTGTTTAGTTGGTGATTTGATTCAAAATGTAGATATTGTCCTGTGTTCGTTGGCTTTTTATACACAGTGGATCTTGGGATTCCATTTTGTTTATGTACGAGTACATCTAAGAATGGAAGTTGTCTGTCCTTCTCGATTTCAATTGTGAATTTAATTGATTCCTCTTGATTGTTTAGATAAACATGGAAGAGACACTATAGATGGATTCCTTCAATATCTAAACAATCAAGAGGAATCAATTAAATTCACAATTGAAATCGAGAAGGACAAACAACTTCCATTCTTAGATGTACTCGTACATAAACAAAATGGAATCCCAAGAACCCTGTGTATAAAAAGCCAACGAACACAGGACAATATCTACATTTTGAGTCAAACCACCAACTAAACACTAAATTGGGAGTAGCAAAATGTTTATTTGATAGAGCAATAAATATTTGTTGCACTGAAGAAGACCAAAATGAAGAAATAAATAACATCTCGAAAACTCTTAGAAGCAATGGCTACCCCAAAAAGATATTAGAAAAAGCTAAACGAACAAGAGAAAGTCAACCTGAACCAACAGATATAAATCAGACCATTAAAACCGTAATTCCTTATGTAAAAGGTTTGTCGGAGAAAATGAGAAGAATTGGAAATAGATACAACATAACGACTGCATTCAAAACTCAAGACACTATCAGAGCTAAACTTACAAAAGTTAGGTTTCTAATAATGAGACACAAAGGACAAAGAACTGCATATATGAATTACCTTGCGAGTGCGGAAGATCTTACATCGGAGAAACTAAACGCCTTCTAAATGTACGAATAATAGAACATCAGAAGCTTTTACGAGTACTAGACAGCGACAAATCCAGGTTAGTCCAACATGCTGTAGATGAGAATCATCGTATAAAATGGGATGAAGCATCAATAATATCCAAAGAAGAAAAACTTGCAAGAAGAAAAATCAAAGAAGCAGCATTTATGAAAATAACACCAGATTCCATAAGTGCTCCATTTATAGATCTGCCAGAAGTTTGGACGCCGATAGTTCGATCCAATCATATCACAGATGAGTATATAACATTGTTCATTTTTCTTTCATGACTTCTGTCATATTGACTTTTTGAAAATTGATAATTTTCAAAAGGTTTTTTACTTTTCCTCCTTGATAAAGATAGAAGATGTCAATCGAAACGTCGGAAAACATTACATCCACAATAGATGATGGTAATAGTCCAAATAATCATTCAACACGAGCTCCATCATCAACAATATCTCGTCATCAAAAAAACAAATGGTAGTTGGAAAGTGCCAAGTCTGGTGAATACAGCGGCTGGGGTAGCAGTTTCCTGCCAACTGTTTTGATCGTATCCTGAACCTATTTTGCTTTGTGTGCAGGTGAATTGTCATGGAGCAAAATTACCTTGCCGTGTTGTAATACGATATGGCTGGATAATGGATCTTGATAAGAAAAAGACCATATCTAATCGGAAATTCTCAGACATTCCAGACAGTAATAAACCTCTCAAAAATATCACACTAATAATCATAAAACCTAAGATTTAAAACAAAATTTATTGATTCCCTCCATGGAAATCTTGATGGATGGACGACGTAATAAAATTTGAGAAATTAGCTAGGGGAGTTCGACATATGATATATTTACGTGACCCTCACGACCTTAAGAGCTGTTTATCAATTAGAATAATTTAACTATGGGAAAAAGGTGCATCTGTAGTAAAAATTAAAATTGAATCAGTGGACCAATCAGAGGTTTGTATCGAGAGACTCAATTGACTAAAGCCAATGAAACTTAGATTTTGAAGTAGTTGGGGTAAATTTCGAACTATCGGACAGAAGGGAACCAATTAGAAGAAATTAGGGAATTGCGGATTATGTTCGATAAAGCCCACGGACAAAGGGATATTAGGAAAAATTAGGGAATGGAAAGTCAGTTCAACGTGATCGGTAACAAGGAAAACAATTGAAAGTATAGAAAAAATCAGTCTGTAAAATTCTAGGAAAATAATTATTGTGTTGTAATTGAGTGAGTTCGAAAATTTCGGTAGTGAAGTTCCATCCTTTCCGTGTTCGAAGTCCAAACAAAAAGGTCAGATACAAACTTTATAAACAGTCAGAAGTCCATAGTCCGAAACCTCCAATAATATTTTGTCAGAAATTGTTTCAATTATTTTTTGTGCTTGCTAAAATTGTTATTTTGTTTTTTTGTGTGCTTCCAATAAATTTGTTTCTGTTATTCAGGAATTTTATTGAAATCCCTAATCTTACAGAACCGAAGACTCGTCCTTTCTAGCGACGAGCCGAACCCTGAAGATTTCTCCCGTCAGGAGAAACTCTAAATAAACAAATATTTTGAAATTTTCAAATTTTTTTTTCACACCTCTTCGTCGGTGGAAAGCCGCTCTACTGAGACGTTAGAAAGAGGTGTTCATTACAGTGTCTTCTTCTGGCCCATTCCGGTCGTTTCCCGATCAATGCATGTTTCAAATTGATAATTTGTTGTTTCAGGAGCACCACACCTTTCTGGTCCCACCAAACACACAGCATTGTCTTCATGCCGAATTGATCTGGTTTCAACAGTCGATGTTGATGCTTGTCCCGGATTAACCCATGATTTTTTCCGTTTAGGATTCTTAAAATATATCCATCTTTCATCGCTAGTAACAATCCGATGCAAAACCGTTTTCTTTCATGTCGTTGAAGCAAAATTTCACAAGTGTTTTTTCGGTTTTCCATCTGTCTTTCATTCATTCCATGTGGTACCCATTATCCACACTTTTGGATCTTTCCCATAGCTTTTAAACGGTCAGAAATTGTTTCTTATGCAACATTTAACATTTGTGCCATTTGCTTTTGATTCAAAGTGTCATCTCCATCCAATATCTTTTGCAATTCGGCGGCTTCAAACATTTCTGGTGGTCTTCCACGTTCTTCATTTCTCATATCAAAATCATTATGTTTGAACCGTTGAAACCATCTTTTGCATGTACTTCTGATAGAGCATGATCACCATACGTCTCGACAAGCATTCGATGCGACTATGCAGTACTTTTCTTCAAATGAAAACAAACAATTAATGCTTTCCGCAAATTATCACTTTCTTTTAGAAAATTCGACATTTCAACACGATGAAAAAATATGATAATGTCTATTCAATGACTTGATGTATACTAAATATGTTTCACAGAATCACAGCAAACATACAAAAAGAAAATGAAGGCTCGATCCAGTGGCGGCTCGTGGGTGAAAAAAGAGTTGAAGAGCTAAACAAGCAGAAAAATCTAGAATAACATCTTTTCTATGTAAACTCACCTATTTTTTGTATATCAGGTCCAACCTTCGGTCCTTTAAACTAGCAAATTTGTCCGTAATGGTTGTTTGTTTGTTAGTTGAATTAAAAGTTCTTTTTGAATGGAAATATTGGCCAAAGAGGAAAGCCTTTGTTGAGATACAGAATTTCTTAAATAAGTTTTTATTCTCTTGAGGCAAGAAAAACTTCTTTATACTGACGCACTTGTCGACGGAATTGATAAGATGAGGGAAAACAGTTTATAAGCTTCAGCAAATATGTCCTTGTTTTCACTGAGGTTTTGAAGTAGGTATTGCATGGATACATTTAGGTAGCTTTCATCGGCATACAACAGCGAGAGTTCGTTTTTAAGGCGCTGACTTTTTGTAAATATTTTTCCATAAAATTGAAATAGTCTCAAAAGCACCAGAAGGAAAACATAAATTATATTGTTCAAACTTTGTAGGATCACCAAGAGAAAGAAACTGCAGCTTGTCACAGTCTTGAAATCGTATGCCCATATCCATTAAAATATGGTCCAATATTTCGTAAAACAGCACTTTATATTTTAGAGATATTGCATCTTTTGTAAGTGCAGCGTATTTTCGTGAGTTGTTTATTTCAGTCATTTCGTTAGCTTTTTCAAACATTCTCTTAAAATAATGATCATCTCTTTTATTTTGTAATATTTCACGGGTTTTTTTTATCTGAGATAGGCAATAAGTAATATCAAGGAATTTTTTTTGAAGAACATCAAAAAATATATCGGTGGAACAAAAAAGATCATTAAATATCAAGGCTTAAAACGTAAATTCAAAATCATTGAAGTCATTTGAAAATCCTTTCGCAAGCTGAATAGATTTTCCATCAGGCTGTTCAGAAGTTTCAATGAATGCAAAAAACACCGACGAATGTAACAGGTGCAGAGGGTTACTGAAGCTCTTCACTACAGCTAGAAACCGTAATAGAAAGCCCCGGTGACGTCACCCGTTACCATAGCAACGCAGTCTGCTTGAGCGATCGAGGTGCAAGTTCCGTGATAAACCTCTTCACTCGATGCGGCAAGCGACAAGATATGTATTTATAATGGGTTTCGTGTAATGTAATAAATGTTCTCGATAATAAACGTCTCCTGAGTTCTGACATGGAGATAATGAAACGATTAAATTATTGTATAAATTGTGAATAATAATTATCATCCCAAATGAACATTTTAGGCGACCCTGACCCTAGGAATTTTTAGGTGAAAAGCCTGAAAGCCGCCACTGGCTCGATCACAACAAATATTACCTATCGGGACATTTATATCTTGACGCTCACTTCATACCGGTATACCTGGTAGATATAAGAATTTATAATTCACAACATGTGGCATTCAAATTTCTATAATGAATCTACAGAGATATTTTTCCGCAACATTATACTGTCTTACCCCAGATTTTTTTTTTGAGGGCCACTGCAATGTAAAAAAAAAAATGTTGTACTAATCTTTAGTTTCCTTTTATGTGCTGAAGATTTTCTTATCATTGATACCTACATTTTAAGAATATCCTCAATGTCCAAGTCCACAGTAAGGAATGTTTCAGTAGGAAACTACTAATATTATTTAGCTATATGATTAAATGTGTTATTTATTAAATGATTAAACTCTCACGAGACAATGAAAATTTACAAAAATACGAATATTGAACGAATTACAGGATAAATAAATGAAAGACATTAATTAACAAATATACATCAATGAGAATTATTTGTTGTTCAAAATCACAAACGTGGACTTTGTAAAAACGCCATATTTATATACATATGTACATCAAATAATGCAAAGAATTTGGAATGCCAAATGATAATAATTTAAAAGACAAATGCTTTACAATGTTTAAGAATTATCAAAGCAATTATACGTAGTATTCGAAGTTCGGAAAATAAATTAATCTTAGTCGCAGACACATACATCAGATCAAACTCACGTTTCCAAAGCAAACTGTTGAACACCAGAATACCAAATACTGAACAGTTATAATAATAAAATTAAAAATTCTAAATTTTCCTAGATAGACACTTAAAAAATCTGTAGAGAATATTTATTCAAGTGTTTCCTCTCACTTGAACTATTATAATATTTATATTACAATTTTTAGTAAGGAAAAACATAAATAAAAATCCATTAATAAATCGAATTAATAAAAATAAAAAAGTGAGCTCATTGAACACAATTTATAGGATACTTTTTAAAAATTCAAAATATGTATAATTAGTTTCAGAGCTATCGAATAACCTGATGTTTCAAAATAAAGAGAAACTGCAAAAAACTACTTAGTCAGTCTTGAAACCATTGAAATCAAAACCATCCATTCTTTGGTTACTGTGGCTAATTCACGCTTTCAGACTAATAAAGGATATCAATCCACATGTGGATTTTCAGAGTTCAGACTATGATACAGGTACTGCTAACAATCCACCGGTATAGGTTGTACCTGTTCAGGTGAAAACAGTATATGCGATCTGGACTTAATAAAATAGACCAGCAGAAATGAAAATATCAAGGAAATACAACCTATAGCCATAGTCATGCTTTCTTGAGATGTGGACGGTTTGAGGAACAATCGTAAATTTATCACTCCCCAGGTGGACTCAGTCCAACTGCTGTAGAGATTCGAGGACCAATCGTAATCTGAAAACAAAGTAAGTTGGTTAGAAAATTAAACAGGGTGAATCAGGAAGATGAGCTAGAAAAAGAAATTATATCTCTCTTTCAAATATTCACACCTTCAGAACTCCCAATTGTACTGGAACCTGACTACTAGCTTGATGTTTCAAATAGCACACCCTATACAAAGTTTTTGCAAGACATTTTTTATGATGGATAACGTGTAGAATTATTATTTGGGAAATAATCACCATCTTTTTTTTTTCTTGGAAATGATATATGTCTATCATTGTTAGAAAGAAGAATAATAAATGGTGGTTTTTGACCATACATCTATACAGGGTGAGTCTTTGAACACTGCGTTAATTTTAACCATAGATTTTTGACGTCAAAAGAAACATTTTCTTTCTATAACATTTTTGCAAATTTGACCCCGTTCAAAAGATATAGGGTGTTGAAATTTCATTAAAAAATTGCCTTTTCACCTGTACTATTCAAACGACAATATTAATTGTAAAAGATCTCTAGTAGAAGGTTTTTGATAACAGTCCAGCATATTTTGGCATCGTTAGATTCACTCCATTTCTTGTGGGTTTCTCACTACTACTCTACAGATTGGTTAAATTGCATGAAAAACAAATATCACTTGAACTAAAGGTCCGTATCTTGTACTTCCTAGAACCATTGGTCTTTAAGGCAGATAAAATCATTCCGCATCTTTTTTCCTAAATTGCATCATTTTTGAGATATTTGAAGTTGAAAGGAATTAAATCGATATAATCATCTGATGAGATATGAGTGAGTGAATCTACTTTATATTTGAAGTTGAAAGGAATTAAATCGATATAATCATCTGATGAGATATGAGTGAGTGAATCATTTCTTAGAGGAAAAATAATAATAATAATAATAATGTTTATTTGCAACAACAATATAAAATGTACAAAACATAGGTATATACAATATACGATGTAATAATTACGTCCAAATAAACGGAAAATATTATTAGCCCATTAGAATATCACTGTTGTGCATGGGCAACACACTTTTTATATGTTTAGAATCTTAGACGCCTATTTCTAGCGTTCGTGGTGCTTGCACCTATCTCATGGTACAACAAACACATAATTATACAACAAAATATAGTTTTATCCTCCTTTTAAATCATTGCGGCTTTCGTGTGGGGGTGACAGAAGCAAAAGGCACATCAAGAGTTTCAGTTATTCTCAACCAGCTGTTTTGTCTCGGACCTTCCCAGAAGAATGATATATTTTTTAAATAAAGATTTTATTATGTTTTCCTAGAAAAGGGCTTGTCATGGTAACCTACATCTTTAATGCTATATTGAGAATCGGGCACTGGCCCAAATCACTGAAAACAGCAGAAGTACTCATGATAATGAAACCGGGCAAGAATCCACACGAAGTGACATCATATCGACCCATAAGCCTTTTACCAATAATCTCGAAAATATTGGAAAGGTTATTACTTCAGAGAATAAACGCCGAAATTCCGATAGATCATTGGATTCCTTCACATCAATTCGGATTCAGACAAGATCACTCAACTGTCCAACAAACGCATAGAATAACGCAAACCATAAACCAAGCGTTTGAAAAGAAGCTATACTGCACTTCAGTCTTTCTGGATGTGAGTCAAGCGTTCGATAAAGTATGGCACTCAGGACTCCTATTAAAGATAAGAAATATTCTTCCTTTAAAATTCTTTAATTTACTAAATTCATACCTTACAAACAGACAGTTTAGAACTAGGGTAGGACAAGAAGTATCAGATTATAGCCCCATTCAAGCTGGAGTTCCACAAGGAAGCGTGCTGGCCCCGTTCCTCTACCTACTTTTTACCTCAGATCTACCAATAACAGCTCACACTACAACAGGAACATTTGCTGATGACACAACAATAATGGCAGTACATGAAGACCCAGCAACAGCGACTAAGCTAGTACAAGAACACCTAGACAAACTACAAATCTGGATGAAAAAGTGGAAAATAAAAATAAATGAAACCAAATCTCAACAAGTAGACTTTACACTGAGAAAGCAACATTGTCCCCAATCAAATTGAACAACATAGTAATTCCAAAAACTACATCAGCAAAATACCTTGGCTTTCATCTAGACACTAGGCTAACCTGGAGGGAACATATAATCAAAAAGAAAACAAATTGACCTAAAAGTCAGGGAAATTAATTGGCTCATCGGAAGAAAATCCAAGTTACCACTTACAAACAAAATATTGTTATATAAGACGATCATCATCCCAATATGGACATATGGGATAGAAATCTGGGGATGCGCAAGCAAATCCAGCATAGCTCTGATCCAAAGAACGCAATCGAAAATACTTCGCATGATGGCCAACGCCCCATGGTATGTGTCCAACCAGACTTTACATGAAGACCTAAATATACCATATGTTGAAGAAGTCATCAAGCATAGAAGCAGAAACCACCACGCGAGAATGGAAAACCACTCAAATATTTTACTCCAACCCTTACTGACAAACACCTTAGCAAGAAGATTGAAGAGACATTGGCCAGCTGATTTAATGGAATAATGAGATTCTCTCACTGGAGATAATCTTTTCCCGCTCTATTTAAGTCACTTGACTACTTCTTAACACATTAACTTATAGAATGTTATTCTGATTGTTAATAATTATTGAGATTAAAAAAAAAAAAAAATGTTTTCCGAGTTTATTCTATTTAAATACATCTTATAAATATCTGGTAAAGAATTGTAAACTTTCAACGCAACATTTGAAAAACAACGATGACTGACATTCCTATACAGTACTGTGACCGTGACGCTATCTTTTTCTTTGTATCTTGTATTGTAGTTGTGACTTACTTTTTTTAAAAGATTCATATTTTTGTAAGTATACATTATGATCTGATGCATATATAATTGTCTTAGGTCCATTAAACCCGTTTCTGAAAATGACACACTCGAAGAGTGTGTGGACCTTTTACCGTACATCGTTTTGATAATTCGCTTTTGCATTACATCAAGCGGTCTTAGATGGGAATATACAGCACCACCCCAACCCAATATAGCATATCTTAGTCGTGATTCAATTAAAGAATAGTATAAGATTTTCAAGTATGGTAAATCCAAAATAGTTCTCAGGTACTTAAAAGGATACAAGAGTGGTCTCAATGTCCTTGTGGTATTATTAATGTGGGCATCCCATCTTAAATGAGAATCAATAGTGATGCCCAGGTACCTGTAAGATTGCGTTACGTTAAATTTGATTTCTCCGTGAGTATTTTTTATTGTTAAGTGATTATATTCAGGTTGGCCCTTTATGTTGTTTGAGAAAGGCATAAAGAATGATTTTGTATAATTCACTGTTAACATTTTATGACTGAAATAATCGAATATTTTAGACAGGTCTTTTTCCGCTGTATTTTTCAGACTCTCCCAGGTATCATCTGTAAATAATATAGCAGTATCGTCCGCAAAACTTAATAAATTACCAGAAATCTGTGAGGTTAGAATATTATTGAGATATATTGTAAATAGTACTGGACCCAAGACAGTTCCCTGTGGTAACCCAAAACTAACCACTGCTTCATCACTTAGGATCTTGTTTATCTTAACTACCTGTCTGCGGTTTGATAAATAATCTGCAAAAAGATCATATGGTCTACAGTGTCAAAGGCCTAAACATTTAGTAACTCCATCAACTAACTTAGCGACGGCATCTCCCGTACACAAACCTTCTCTGAAACCATATTGTTTCTCAGACAGTACTTTATTTTCATCGAGAAACTTAACCAATTTTCGCTTCAAAACTTTTTCAAATATTTTAGCCAAAGTTGTAATTAATGAGATTGGTCTATAATTATTTATATCTTTTGCATCCTCTCTTTTATAGATGGGAGTGATCATAGCTTTTTTAAAATCCTGCGGAACTTTATTCGAAACAAAAATCGTATTGATTAAATGACATAATGGTGATGCTATAATATCAGCGGTTTTCTTGAAAATTTCCGACTTCAAACAGTCAAAACCTGGAGCTTTCCTGTCTTTGAGAGAGTTTATGACTGTTTTAAGTTCTTTTTCATTTGTAGGAGAAATAAAGAAAGTGTTTTGATTTATTTTGGAAGAAGGTGGAGGTGTATTGGGTTCTTTAATTTTATCTGCGTATGTCTTTCCTTCTTTACTAAAAAAATTGTTGAAAGCGTCAGCCATTAGTTTAGGCGTATCATATATCTCATTACTAGTTGTACAAATCTGTGTGATTTCCTTTTCGGTTTTACTATTATTGATTTTTTTTACTACTTTCCATAGATTTTTGTTTTTATTAATATTTGTTTTTTATAATACTGAAATTTAGCTTGCTGAACCACTTTATTTAAATACTTTTTATAATTACAGTATTCCAATTTCTTTTGTTCTGTTTTTTTGGACTACCGAATTCACAATACCCTGAGTTATTCATTCGCTACGTTCAATTTGGGATTTTTTTATTTTTTTTACTGTTGTATGTTTAGTAATGCTAGATTTTAATATACCAGTAATCATATTTGCCAGCATGTCCACTTACTTTTTCATAATTTATATAAACAATTTCCTTTTTTTTATGATCTGTTGGTATGTTGCCTGCTTCAGTGGGAAGTCCCAAAATTGTAGCCCTATAATCCGTAACAATGTTTTCAAACACCATGGAAACAAGAATCCTCATAGTTCGGCATATTAGATTTCAAAAATATATGGTCCAAACAGTTTCCGGTACCTCCATGAACCCTTGTGTTTTTGTTTATCATTGAAACGAAGTTATACTCACTTAACAAATTTAGGTAATCACCCACAACATTAGAATTAGTATATATTTTTATGTTTATATCGCCCAGTAGAATATGACACTAAGTTCCTCAACAAAAACCTCTTCACTAGCTGAAGGAGTCCTGTTTTTACAAGTTAACATAATTTGTTTACGATTTTTTAGAGTTATATTTATTTGTAACGCTTTACAATAACCAATAAAAACAGTTTTGAAAATGTGATCATACACATCTCTGAGATATACAACCACCCCATCATAAATTTCAAGCGTTTCCACTTGTTTCTCATTTATATCTCTAATATAAGTGTCCATCACCAAACACTAAAAATCCGTACAAAAAAAAGAATAATATTTCAAAACAAAAGCGACAGTTATAACCCCAGTAAAACACCCAATGCACTGTCACCCAAAACTACGTGAAAAAAGAAAAACAAAAGTTTTCAATTGCGAGCCCAAGACTAATACAGAGTTCACTCAAAAAAAAAAGATTTTCGGTTTGTGTTTTATCCTAAAATTTATATCAGACATTTTAAACCTTGAAAGACAAAAATAAAAAGAAAAACAACCCTTAGGTAAAATTTTCTAGAAATCGATATCACATGTTACCTTATGGATTTTCTGATTAAAATTCACATAAATTTGGCCGTTATAAGTCCATACATTTTTCACTGATACTTTGTCGATTATCCTGGATAGTAACTTGACTCGAAAAGGTGTAAGATCTTCTCTTATAATTACCCCAGTACCCTTTAATAACTTTTTGCTGTTATAAATATCAGCTTTAAGGCTGGAAGTTTTTAATTTCAAGAATATACCTCGCGGTTTAGAATTACCGTCCTTTCGCATTCCAATCCTGTAACACACTTCGACATCTTCATCCTTTAAATTAATTAACATCTTATTATTTAGGAAGGACACAACGGCCATTCGTGTATTCTCCCGATCTCTCTCAGCAAAATTAAACAGTCTCAGATTATTCATTTTCATGTGTTGATTGTAAAAATCCAACTTCATTTCCATAGTAGCCGCTTTGTTTTCAGTTTCTGTTTTCATATTTTCCACCTTTTCCTCCAGAACTGCCATTTCCTTTTCAAATTCCAATAATCTCTTGTTTATAGTCTTTGTTATTGCTTCTACAACCTTATCAGTAATGGTTTTCATAAACTGTGGATCCTTCATACTGCTGGCCAATATACCATTTATTGCGGATTTCATTTCGTCGCAAGTTTCCCTGGTCAAAACCATTTTTATTCAATTTGTTGTTCCACACTTTGATTAATTATTGATTAGTAGTTAACGTTGCTAACTTTCAAAATTTACGTATGTATTTAAACCGTACTTTGAACGATTTTGTCAGGAGCTCGCTTTACACACGTCTAGTCGGTATCAACCATGATAATGATTTTAAACAATTCAGATTCAATAGTGGATGCTGTGGAAGGTAATTTTCATTTAAACTAAACTACAGATGGGTATTTGCCCAATGTGAGAACTTAAAATGCTTATAACTCTTTGACGCAGCTGAATATGGAAAAACGGTATGGGAAAAAAAGTTTCTTTTGATCTTAAGAATCTATGGTTAAAATATACGTAGTGGTCAAATACTCATCCTTTATATTCATGAAATTTTCCATGTCTTTATAAATCGTAACAGTGCAGGTGGCTCTTGAATTTCTTTAGGTAGCCATAACTAAACTTAATGACTTTAAATTGAATCTAGGTGCGAACGACCATGATTTAGTTTTTATAGCTGAAACCTGGTTGAATGGTGGTATTTTTGATGGGGAGGTCGTGGATGAGATGCGATACTCAATCTTTCGGAGGATCGCTCCACAACAGCTAGCACAAAAAGGATGGAGGCGGTGTCTTCATTGCGGTCAGAAAGGATCTAAAACCATCACGGGTCCAAGATTTTGAGAGCGGATCGGAGGATATCTGGGTAAAAATTACCTTCATAAATGTTAAATTACTTTTATGTTGTGCATATATTCCGCCTAACGATTCGAGTGCACTACTGTATTTCACAAATAAATTGAATTAAATCAAGCAGAGGTCGAGCGACTGTACAATTGTCATAGTTGGAGATTTCAATTTACCGGAAATATCATGGGTAAAGAGTCAGTCAGATGGTGTACTTGAGCCGTTAAATGTCTTAACTAAATACGAAGATTTAATTGATAACCTCTCTTTTCTAGAGCTGTCTCAATTTAATTCTATCTCTAATTGTAATGGTAAAACACTTGATCTTGTTTTGTCAAACAGTGGACAGATGGGTGAGGTTATAAGATGTGATATTCCTCTAGTTTTCGAAGACAAATATCATCCAGCAATTGAATTCTTTCTTGAATTTCAGAACTTCAGATGTTTAAAAAATAATGCAGCTTATGCCACTTACAATTATAAATGTTCAGACTATGATCTTATTAACCGATCCCTCAACGAGATTTCCTGGCCTCATGTTTTGGACAGTGAAAATGTGAATCTAGATGTAGATATTTTTTATGAAATATTATATGACATTGTTGAAGCCTGTGTGCCCAAGGTGAAAAAAGATCGAACTTTCCAGCTTATTTCTCTTACGAGACTAGAAAACTGATTCACCGTAAAATCAAAATTCATAGAAAATGGAAAACTTATAAAAACTTGTCGGATCACATTGAGTTCAAATCATTACGTGCCATATGTAAACAATATATTCGGCGGGACTATGTAGAATACAGGAGATCGGTAGAAGCTGAGATGTCGGAAAATCCGAGTAGGTTTTTTCAATTTGTATCAGCTAAACGTAAAAACTTAGGATGTCCTAACGAGATGTCATTTGAGGGCAGAACAGGGAGGGGAGCATATAAGTGATCTTTTCGCGGATTTTTTTGAGAGGGTTTATGTTCCATCTAACCATGTTATTTGTGAAGTCGAAACGATGAACGAAAATAATCCCTTCAACTTAAGTAGCATTCGATTCGAAAATGATGAAGTTGAACGTGCTCTCTATGGCTTGGATCGTAGGAAGGGTTCCGGTCCTGATTTGATTTCAAGCTTTTTTGTTCAATCATGCAGTGCCTCTCTTTCGGCTCCCTTGACGATTATTTTCAATAAGTCATTGAAAAGTGGGATATTTCCGGTTCGCTGGAAAGAATCGTGTATAACTCCAGTTCATAAATCAGGAAGCAAAGATAAAATTGAAAACTATAGACCGATAAGTAAGCTCTGTATTTTTGAGAAAGTTTTTGAGTCCCTCCTCTACCCCCATCTGTTTCATCTAGTAAAGGCTCAAATAATTCCTGAACAGCACGGTTTCTTCAGGGGCCGCTCAGTTGACACTAACTTGGTCACCTTCATTGAATATCTTCAGGACCATTTAGATAATGGAATCCAAGTAGATGTGGTGTTCACCGACTTCAGCAAGGCATTCGATAAGATTCATATTCCTAAGCTGATTGTTAAACTACACAGGGTCGGGGTATGCGGTTCACTACTGCGATGGTTCGAGTCATATCTATGTAACCGATCGCAGTTCGTGTCGGTCGAGGGATTCAAGTCAAGATATTTTATGTCAACGTCTGGGGTTCCTCAAGGCTCCCACTTGGGACCGTTGCTCTTTATAATCTATATAAACGATATAATAAAATGCTTTACAATATGTAGGATACTTCTTTTCGCCGACGATCTGAAAGTCTTTTACAGAATTGGGTGTGAGAGCGATTGCGCAAGTCTCCAACAGGATCTTGACAGACTGGTGGAATACTGCCAAACCAATTTTCTCTATTTAAACCTCGAGAAATGTCAAGTAACTTCTTTTACCCGCAAAAGAAATGCCATTTATTTCGCCTACGGACTACGAAACGTTGAGTTGAAAAGATCTAAGTGCGTCAGGGACTTAGGAGTCCTAATTGACTCGGAGATGAAATTCTCAACACATGTAGATAGCCTGGCGAACTCATGTAATGTGATGCTAGGTTTCATAATGAGACAGGGTCGTCATTTTTCACGTTGTGAAACTCTAATTTCATTGTACAACGTATATGTGTTCAGTAGGTTGAATTTTGCTTCTATTGTGTGGACTCCATATTTTAAAACTTATGCTGATCGTCTTGAAAAAATTCAGCGAAAATTCCTGCGTTTTTTGGCCTTCAGATGTGGTTACATGCTGAACAGAGGAGACCCAAACAATTATAACCTAAGACTTAAATACTTCAAAATGCTCAATCTTAAAGACAGAAGAACTATCGGGGATGTATTATTCATAAAAAAATTAATCAGTAATCAGCTAGAATGCCCTGACATCACTCACAGAATACAATATCATGCTCCCTCTAGGATTTTTAGACGGTTTGATACATTTTATCTATCAACCAAGCGCACAAGTAGTGCACTCAACTCCACTATTTATAGAATGCTTGATCACTGCAATGAATTCAAGGATAGAATTGATTTATTTTTTCATAGTCCTAGTTCCTTGAAGAAAATCATGAAAAATCACTTCCTCGGGACTTATTAGTCAGCTACCACCTTGTACATCTAATTAAGACTGTTCTTTTTGTCAATGTCATGCACCTGCACTGACTGTATGCTGTTGTCGAAATTGTTTAGTTCTAGTTGGAAATAAGAAATCTGTTTTTAATTTTAATTTACACTTCTGTAGATGAATTTTGTTTTTTCTAATCTGTGAACACATTTTTTGGGTATTTGATTACCTGTATGTGATCCATATGTATAATAAATAAATAAATAAATAAATGAAAAATAAAGCCATTTAGAAATCAAGCCAAAGATACTTTTCCTCATCATTCCAATTCTATGACATTATAATTTGCACCAGTGTTGCCAAATTCTTTTTGAAATTATAAATATGACGATTTGAGTAGTAGTAGTTTTTAGTAACTGGCTCACTAACGTGACTAGCGTAAGAAAATGTCTGAAGTAACGGAAATTGTATCATCAAATTTTCAACAAAAGAAGAGCATACGCCTGATTATATAAAACAACGTTTAGACGGCGTTCACGGTGCTTCATTTCCTTCGTATTCCGCTGTAAAAATATGGACATAATGTTTCCGTTTGGGGGAATCCCGAGAGGATGCTGATCAGTCGAGTCGACCAATTGGAAGTGATAACGTCTCAACAAATTTCAATTGTTGAAGATTTAGTGCTAGAAAATAAGAGTTTGAAGGTAAAGGAATCAGCAGTGATGACGAATATATCCGAAACAAGTGGTGGCTGAATTCCTCATGATCAATTGGGTATGAATAATATTAGTTCAAGATGGGTACTGCGACTTCTGTCTGCTCTCCAACGTGAACGTCGAGTGTGTAGACGACCAAAACCGATTTTGGAATCCATTGTCACAGGAGATGAAACAATGGTATTATATTATGATCCTCTATCGAAAAGGGAGTCCGTGGAATGGCGGCGACCTGATGACCCTCGTCCCAGAAGGCGAAAGTCGTTCAATCAACGAAAAGGTGATGACCACTATTCTGGTCGTTTTGTTGGTTGACTTTGATATTTCAAATGATTGCCTGAAATGGCACGTCGAAGATGAAAGTCTTTTTAATTATTTTTGCAAATTTCATTTTTGAAACTCATAGATTCTGTGCTATCGACTCAAATTTCCCGCCATTCTTTCACCGATATCAGCGTCATCTGAAAATTGTGGTTCGTTTATCGAAAGAGATAGAAAATATCATCGGACGCGAGTTTAGTTCGAGGTTGACCGTCTCATCTGTCTTTGCTAAAGCCATCCTATCTCATATCAGCGCTTTTTAAATTCTTTGTTAATGAATTATCAATAATTTAATGAATAAAATACTAGTCTATTATTGTGGTTCGTAAAACTGAAACCAGAAATTTATCGGTCTTTTTATTTCGAACGACAAGGCGAGTTCCTAAAATAAAACTTGTATCTCAAACTGTAGTAATATTCATATATCTTCAAGAAGTTGAACATGATTCTTAGTTATTTTACCCAATAATTCAGTTGAATTTCCTTAAGGATATCGTTCATTAAATCACATGGAAGCATTTCTTTTGAAAACTACAGTCCATTGTTCATAATCAATCAAAAGTAAATCCGGCTCGAAGGACCATATATTGTGTACCACAGTTAGTTTACCGGGGCTGTTTTTGGTGAATCAATAATCTTCGATTGACTCAGTTGAGATGTATATCTTAGAGGTTCAAAGATATACGTCGATACCAAAACGTGTATCGAAATTTCACTTGATACTACTGGGTTAGCTCAAAGGAAAAATACGTGATTCTTGGCAAAATACTTCTGTTTTAGTTTTTATATTCTCATCCTTCTGGTGCAAAAATGGGGTACAAACATTCGAGAACATTCTGATGGAATTCCAAGAGCCTTCTTGGAAGATCCCATTCTCAAGTATACAGGGTGATTCCGGAGGAGACCGTCAGATTTTAGGTGAAGTATACACTAGTCAAGGCAGTTTCGAAACAATGTTTGGTTTATGGTTGGGTCCTTTAATAAGAGTCTATAGGGTGATTTGTCCGATTCGACCGATTTTTCTTTTATACATAACTTTAGTATGGCTTGATCAATCTTGATGAAATTTTCAGTGTAGAACAATATGATTATCTTCTTTCAATAATTCCAACATTTTCTCAGAAATACAGGGTGGGAATTATGATAAGTTCAGATTAAGTTTGCAGGTTGAAAAAACACCCTGTACATACCGGTGTCGTCCAATGATACAAAGCTCTTCCTGAGTCCTAAAGTAGTTCTTCCAAATTCGAAATTCATATTTAATCACCCATATTCTGATGTATAAAATCATTTAATCCAGAAAATATCTTTATACCTACCTACCTAAACCAAAAAATCTACAACTTATACAGAAATATATCATGAACGGCAAAACTAAGGATTAACACAAAATTTACATAGAATGTTCGAAACGATCTCCCCTCTTTTGAATACATATTCGAGACCTTTTTATTAAATTTCCAATTGACCTTCTAATGGGGGATTGATTTTGCTTCAAGATATTACATTCCTCGAAAATCCTTTCAACTAGGTTTTCTCTACTTCTAATTTCAACCTTATAAACTCTTGTTTTCAGATATCCCCACACAAAAAAGTCTAAAGGATTCAAATCAGGCGATCTTTGTTGGCAAGCAATAGGGCCTCCACGACCAATCCATCTTTTCGGATAATTTACATCCAGGTGATTTCTCACATTCAATGCAAAGTGAGGTGGTGCTCCGTCATGGTGAAAGTACATAGAGCGGATATTTACATTTTCCAATAGATTTGGTACAATATTTGCCAAAAATCCAGGTAAATTTCACCATTTAATCTTTCCGCAAAATGTGAAGGCCAACTAAATTTCCGTCTATTGTGCCAAGCCAAATATTGGCAGAAAATCTGTGTTGTGTATTATGACTCTTCTCAAAAGCGGGTTGTCTCTTGTCCATTCGTGGGAATTGTGGATATTAAAAAATCCATTCTTAGTGAACATAGCCTCGTCGCTGAATAGAATACGAAAAATAGTTTGTTGGTGACTAATAACCCAGCGACAAAATTGTAATCGTTGGGGCAGATCTTGTGGCAATAGTTCTTGCACCTTTTGGTAGTGGTATGGGTGGAATTGTTCTTTCTTCAAAGTCTTGCTCACTTTGCTCTGCGAAATTCCTAATTCAGTACTAATTTGACGAGTACTAATAGACGGTTCCTCCTCCACCCGTACAACAATTTGAATCGAAATTTCATTTTGAGTAGGCCTATCAATGTGCCCTGCCTTACTAGAATATTGCCCATGTTCTTCAGAATAATGGAATACTCGTCCGAAAGTACATTTATTTGGTTGACGTCGGTTGGGAAATCGTCTATGGTATTCCATTTTGGCTTCATTTCCATTTCCGTTACAAAAACCATAAACAAAAATCATATCCGCATATTCCGAATGAGTAAATAATTGAGGCATGTTGAAATACACTTCTTGTGTCAAATTATTTATTAAATATTCTCATTCTGTGGTTCACTGTGATGGTAACTATGGATCTTAAAGAAGTTGATTTAAATAGAGATTTAATTTTCATGGAGAATTTTCAATTTCATTAAAACTATTTATCATACATTCGTGATTCAATATTTTACATACCATAAGGCCATAAGTGAGTACATTTTTGAACGAAACTACTATGTTTTAGGAATATTCGCTTCATAGAAAACCGGAAGTGTGCCGAAAATCACCTGAATAATGACTCAATTTTATGTTAATCCATAATTTTGCTTTTCATATGTTTCGAATGTTTATACTGTATTTGTAGTAGTAGCATGTAGATTTTTTGGTTCACGTACATATAAAGAAATTTTTTGAATTATATGATTTTATACATCTGAATATGAGCGATCAAAAATGAATTTCCAATTTGGAAAATTCATTTTAGGGCTCAGGAAGAGCTTTGTAATATTGGACGATACAGCTTTACCATCTAGTTCGGAATATTCTCAATGCCTTGGAGCGAAAAAACGATATTGTTCATCTTTGAAAAATTTTTCTAGGAAAAATGGACGTGTGCCAAAAAAAAAAAAAATGAAAACGCTCCAGTAATGTAAACTTATGGTAGAAGGAAGTAGAAAATTTCTGAAAACGGAATGTACAGGGTGTGTTTTCAACCTGCATACTTAATTTGAACTTATCATAATTCCCATTCTGTGTTTTTGAAAAAATATTGGAATGATTGAAAGGAAGATAATCATATTGTTCTACACTGAAAATTCCATCAAGATTGATCAAGCCGTACCAAAGTTATGAATAAAAGAATAATCGGTCGAATCAGACAAATCACCCTGTAGACTCTCAATGAAGGCCCCGAACCATAAACCCAACATTGTTCCGAAACTATATTGACTACTGTATACTTCACCTAAAATCTGACGGTCTCCTCCGGAATCACCCTGTATAATGGGACCACATGTGCCCCGTTCAAAGTGTTACATTTTTTATAAATAAAATAGTTAAAAAGATTTCTTCAATATATTTGTTAACCCTGAAATTGAGCCTTATGCTTTAAATGACCTGAGCGGCCAAATGTCCTGTTGGTCGACAGATGTATCTGTCTGTTCAATGAGTAAAAAGGGATCGAACACAACTCTTTTGATACATTTCAACCCTGAAATTGGGGTGTATTCTTTAAATGCATGACCACTCAAGCTAATTGTCTTCTCGGGAAAGATTGTTTATGGTTAACAAATATATCTGTTCGATGAATTACACAAGGGATCGAACAGAATGTATGCTAACCCCACTAATGCCTAAGGTTGTCTCAATTTCACGATAGGTCATATGACGATCTTGCAATACCAGTTGGCGCACAGCATCAATGGTTTTCGGACGACCTTAACGAAATTCGTCTTGGCGTGAACTATGACCTCGGGTGAATTCACCATACCAGCTCTGGTCTTTGATGGAGCTTCACTCGTGTCTAGACACACACATTACAGTTTGCCTCCGTTTGTATCCGCATGCGCAGTGAGTTGCGATGAACCGTTGACTGGCGGTTTAGCGGGATATCAATAATTAATATATATATATATATATATATATATATATATATATATAATTCTTTTCCAAGAGGACTTTCAGAACCCAGTTGAAAAAATCCATCCTGGTGAATATTAAATTTAGAAATATTTGTTTTTTGAGATACGGGGCTTGAAATTTCTAACCTGATACATCAATTTGAAAATGAGAATATGATTTTTGATTCTGTTAGCACCGGTCCATAAATATTGGGATTTCGCATGTCGAAAACTGAATATTACCTTATGAAGATATTTTACTGACCAAATCTTGAACCTTGGGCTATAATATAACGTATTCAATGTTAATTCAAATTCATAGGATCATATTACTTTTTTGGGAAGAGTTGCGCAAAAATAAATTATATCAGATCAGAATTTGCCTACACTTTTGGGCTTTTTCAAATTGTTAACATTCAGAATTGTAATCAACTCATATTTTATTTCAAATCAGTTTGCTATAATTCCAAAGCGAATTAATCCGCCAAAAGCAAGTTGCAATGCTTGTGGTGAATTTTTTGTGAAATATTGTAATTTAATAAGACATGTAAAAAGGTTTCATCCAGGTATTAATTATTATATATATATTATTTCATATAAGTGAATTCATTTTCAACACGTTTATAATAGCGAAATAGTATAGTGCGGAGATTTAAATACAGTTGAGATGGAATTATTCGTGGGTGATTCCGCAGAAATGCAGATCTGCAGAAAAAATTGAGATTAGTAGGTATTTGCTGACACGTGTTTCTACTTATTGGCTTCTTCGGGGCAAGGCAACCTTGAAAATGTGAAAGGAATTAGAACTATGGAGGAGCTTTTAGCTCTGAAAAATATGGTAGCTCCGATTAGACCGACATTACACTCTATACAGGCACAACAATACCGGAATATTCAAACAGTAGCCACAGGCTCGAATAATATTCATATTATTCTGTATAGAACGCATAAAACGAAAGTTGTGGTTTATCAAACCCAACTAATGATGAAGTAAATAAAATTTCAATTAATTTACTACAAACAGAACGGTTAATTAATATTAATTTTTATTCGTTATATATTTTTCAATAAATATTTTCATGGATATTAAAGTGCTTTTTTTATACCTACCTTATTACCATTCTTTCGAACCCGTTTCGAAGGAAAATGGTTGAGTATCAAAGCAGCCAAACCATCAAGATTAAATCAGTTCACGATGGAAAAATTGTCAAATTACCTCCTCAGAATTGTGAAGTTCATTGCAAATACTTTATTTTACCATTAAATACGTACATATATATTATACCTTTAGGCTGTTGTGATAAATATGTGGCCATTGTATTCATTCGATTATAAAGAATATATAACTTGATTTTGATATGTTTTTATTATCACTGTTTGACACAACTGATTACACACTTAGTGGTTGGTTTGAGGACACTCGACGTAGGAATACTTGATGATTTAACAAATTTGCAGAACGAAAAGAAATTTATGTATCAGCACAGTGAAATGAATAAGTGGACTGTATTGGAATGCGTGATTGAATTTGAAGGCGTAAATGAATGAGAATGAGTGACTGAATCTGAATGATTGACTGACTCGGAATTGTGGAATGCTAAACTTGAATGCCTTTTTTGGATGTGTCCCGACTATTTATGCGACAGGGATGACTCCCTCTACGAGGGCTTTTAGAATGCCCATATATGGTCACATCGGTGTACGGTTTTTCGTGTTTGAAACCAAAGACCATATATGGTATTGTATTCTTGGACGCTTAAGGGAGATTGAACAAAGGCGGCGCCAGGATATTTGTCGCCAGCTTGAATTTGTGGATGTTTGGCGCCTTATTAAATGTGGTATTCGAACATACTCCCCGGGCTGAACCGATCAGGTTAAGAAAAGAAACGAAACAAAAAGAAACGAAGCAAAAAAAAATTCAAAAAGATTGGAGGCAAGTTTCGCATTTTGCAAAAAAATAACAAAAATTAAGAAAAATATAAGGGCGATACCTAATGAGTACCTTATTCGCTACATGGAAGTACACATATTTTATTGATGGATCTATTGAATGTTCCTTCTTGTGTTTTTACGCGAACAACCCGAACGCGAACGTCTTTACCTGGTATTACTTCAATCACTCGGGCAAGAGGCCATTTGAGTGGAGGCGTTGATTCGTCTTTTAGTAAGACAATGTCGTTCACTTGAATATTATCACGAGCAGTGAACCATTTTGGTCGATTTTGAAGTCTGTTCAAATAATCTGTTTTCCAACATTTCCAAAATTGCTGTTGGATTTGGCTACATTTCTGCCATAGTGATAGTCTGTTTATCGGAGAGGAAATAAAATCTTTTTCCGGATAGGTTGTCAAACTAGAACCTATCAAAAAATGACCTGGTGTCAAAACATTCAAGTCCGAGGGGTCATTTGAGATCCCGCAAATTGGACGTGAATTTAGTACTGCCTCAATTTGACATAAGACAGTGGTGAATTCTTCAAAGGTAAAAACATAATTTCTCATTATTCGTATGAGGTGATATTTAGTGCTTTTGATAGCTGCTTCCCACAACCCTCCATGATGTGGTGAACGGGGTGGGATGAATTTCCACTGAATGCCATTTTCAAGTGCAGACCTTTTGATCGAATCGGAATTTTCAGGTTTCTTGAAGAATTTTTTCAACTCAGTCAATTGATTTTTGCACCTAGGAAATTGGTTGCGTTATCAGAGAATATAACAGAAGGAATTCCACGTCTAGCAATAAATCTCTTCAAAGTTAATAGAAATGATTCGGTACTCAACCCCGAAACCAGTTCGATATGAACAGCTCGTGTTGTCATACATACAAATATGCATATGTAGCATTTTAAGAGTGGAGACTTTCTAAGGGGGAACATTTTATTGAGTAAGGGCCACCATAATCTACGGCAGTATTAGTAAAAGGACGTGAAACTTGAAGTCTTTCCTTGGGTAGGTCTCCCATTAATTGTGAATTGAATCTTGGTTTGAGCCTGAAACACGTATGACAATTGTTTATGATACGCTTTATTTCTCTGAGACCATCAAGAGGCCAATATCTTAAGCGAATGCTGGAAAGTGTATTCTGAGGGCCTGCATGTAAAAGTCTTAAATGGTCTGATTTCATTATGATAGTTGAGATATGATTTTTGACGGAAGTAACATGGGAAATTTCTGGTTGAATGGAATATTAGCGTTTGAAAGTCTACCACCAACTCTCAGCAAACCCATGGTGTCAATGAAAGGATGTAGTTTCTGTAGATTCTTATTTTTGAGATCCTTTCCAATCTTCAACTCTTTCATTTCATTGTCAAAATATTGTTTTTGAGTGATAAGAATAATTTTTGTCTCCGCCGAGTCTAATTCAGCGACAGAGAGTGAACCATTTAACTTTTTAAGGACTTAGTGTAGAATTATTTGAGAATCGAAGGCAAAAGGCTATTATCCTTTTCAGGTGATGGAAATCTGAATACAGAGTAAAAATTTTAAATATATCAGGAGTGTTCTGAACAAGGTGAACAGTCTTCTTCTGTTCAGGTAGATTACCAATCAATTCCTTGATCTTGAATCTAGTCATATCAAGGTCAGATTCTAATAAGAAGCTAGGTCCATGCCACCATAAGTTTGAGGGTATTAACTGCGATGGGATTGCACCTCTGGAAAGGATATCTGCGGGGTTTTGTTTCGACTGAATATGTCTCCAGATAGCACTTTTTGAATACTCTTGGATTTGGACTACTCTATTTGAAACAAATACAGACCAGCGTGATGGATGAGATCGTATCCATGCTAGTACTATTTCGGAATCGGTCCATAGATTAATGGAATCAATATTTTTTAAATGGGATGGTAACAAATTTGTAATTTTTGACTCAAGTTTTGATAAGAGCAACGCACCCATTAATTCCAATTTTGGTATAGTTAAGACCTTCAATGGGGCAACTCGACTCTTGGCTGTGATTAGATGTGAAGATACGGATTTGTCGGAGTAGATGGTTCGCAAATAGATACAGGCTCCATATGCCTGAGAGCTAGCATCAGCAAATCCATGAATTTCATAACTAATTGCCTCTGACTTGAATTGTACAATATTTCTAGGAATCTTTAATTCAGAAAGAATTGACAAATTTTTAACAAAGTCTTCCAGTCGAAAAGAATTTCGGAGCTTATTTTTTCGTCCCAGCCAATTTTGGCTATCCAAATTTGTTGTAGAAGTATTTTTAGGCTCACGACGATAGGATTGATAAGGCCTAGAGGATCATAAATTGAAGCTATTATAGAAAGTAATTCTCGTTTACTATAGGATTCCTTTACAGCGAGCTGTGGCATGGAAATAAAGAAATGATCCGAATGTGAATCCCATAGCATTCCTAGTATTTTGTTCGATGAATTTCCAGAATTAAGGACGTAATTATCCTTTTGAGAAATCTGTGAGATACCATTTAAAAATTCTTGAGAATTGGATCCCCACTTATGGAGCGATATACCGGCTGTGTGTAAGCAACTAGTAAGTTGATGGTGAGCATCAAATAATGTACGTATATCATGACACCCAAAAAGAAAACCATCTATATAACACGACATTAGAATTGCTTCACTAGCGAGAGGAAATGTATCCTGGTTTTGAATTGCTAATTTTTTTAATCTTGTACTGAGAAATAGAGCTGAATTTGTGCCATAAGTGAGTGTTTGTAATTCAAAACATTGAAGTTCATCCTGAGGGTTATCACGCCACAAAATGTTAAGTAAATATGTATGGTTGGGATTAACTTTGATCTGCCTGAACATCTTTTCGATATCAGCAATCAGAACATACTTATATGTACGAAAACGGATAAGGATATCGAATAAGTCTGGTTGCACAGTATAACCTTTGAGCATTATATCGTTAATGGAAATGCCAGATGATGTTTTCATTGATCCATCGAATACTACGCGGAGCTTGGTTGTCATACTGTGGTCGCGAACTATACAATGATGGGGAATGAAATATTTGTTTAGTGACGTCTGATTTTTTAAAGTTAATGGAATGTCTTTAGCGTGGTTGAGAGATACATATTTTTGATGAATTCTTTGTATTGAAATTTTCTCTCAACCTGATGTTGAAGTCTTTTTCTAAGTTGAGAAATCTTTTCTTAGAAAGTATGAATCACCTAATTTAGATGACTCATTTGGGCCTTTTAAAGGAAGATCTACTTGAAATCTGCCAGACGGCAATCGAATTGTTGTGTCTTTAAAGATTTGTTCAGCCTGTTGCTCGACTGGATTCAAGGTAGCTTGAGAGATATTTTGAATTTCTTCAGTTTCCCAAAACTTAGTTAGAAGTTCATTCAAATTATCGTCATCTGATGAGTAATGCGATGAGGTTAAATGAGTAGTACGAGTCATGCACCTTCGCTGAGGAATATTGCCAGCAATCAAATACCCAAGGTGTGAATTTTGAAGAACAGGCAATCCTGGGCCTAGTTTTATTAGACCATCAGTTATAATGTCAAAATAGATGTCAGCACCTAGAAGGATATCGATTTTTGACGGAATGTTGAAATGTACGTCTGCCAACTGAACATTGACTGGAATATTAAGAGAATTTAAACTAATGGGCACCTGAGGTTGATTACTGGTTATAGTCTTAAGAACAGCGCAAGAAACTTTGAATATTCGGCCAGTGTGTACTATTGAATGAAATTCTAGATCGATCATTCTATTCGACATGGAGCAACTTTGAGAAATGCCAGTAATTTGGATTTTTTGGCTATATGTTTTAATGTTTAATTTCTCAACAAGATCTTCGGTTATGAAGGATGTTTGACTTCCTGAGTCTGCTAGGCAACGAGCTATGATTGGTTCTCCGCATGAATTTTGTAGTATTACCCGCGCAGTTGCTAGAAGCACATCATTACTGTATGATTGAACTGATAATGAGGAGATATTTGGAACTTGAACGGCATTTTCATCTAAGCTTGGAACGAACGTTTGAGCACTTGTGGACAGATAGGAAGACGTTGGCTGTTGATTGGTAGATCTCGTGGTTAAACTTTGAGCTCTCGAAGAAGAAACAGCATTTGAAATTTGCGAATTTTTATGAAAATGCAGCAAGCTATGATGGGATCGTTGACATATGTGACAAGTGCTTTGACTTGAACATGAGTGAGCATCATGACCCAGCGAAAGGCAATTCATACAGGCGTTTTTAGCCTTGACAGCAGCGAGACGGTCATTTGTTGACATTTTCAAGAATTTATTACATGAATATATCTTGTGGTTGTCAGTTGCACATATGAAACATTTAAAAAATTTAATTTTATTATTATAAGAATTATTATAGGAATGATGAGAGTTATAATTTTGTTTATTTGAAGATTTGAATTTTGAGTTTTCCGTCGTATGGTTTGAAGATAAGGTTTCAAGAATTTTGTACTTCTTTTCTAAAAATTGTATGAATTCCGAAAGAGATGGGAATGAAGAAGAATTTCTTTCCCCTTCGAATTCCTTCTTGAGACCGAAATCTAATTTGTTAGAGAATATTTGAATAAGAATAAGATCTGTCAACTTCTCAGCCAAATTGAAAGTCTGTAATGCAGCTAAATTGGTTTTGATTTCAGTGATGAAATATCTCAAACTTGATTCGTTATTTTTTGATAAAATCGGAACATTCAATAGTTTTCTAATGTAAGCGTTGACGATAAGGTATTCATTTTCGTATCTATCCTTCAATGTATTGATGGCAATAGAAAAGTTTAAACCAATTACCTCTAAATTATCAATTAGTTGTAATGGTTCACCGAATAGTGCAGACTTGAGATACATCAATTTCTGTACATCTGACAAATTTTTATTTTCTGCTATGAGTGCGCTGAATAGTTCGTAAAAACTTGGCCATTTTTTTATATCGCCAGAGAACTTTGGAACAGAAATTTCCGGTAACTTTATACTGGAATGAGAAATTGAATTCTGTAAATTCTTTTCCGATTGACAATTTGATTGTGGAGTGTCCTCGAACTGACCTACAATTTTCGTTGCAAATGAAATCAAATCATAATACTTATTTTCTAAAATTTCTCTCTCTTTTCCATGCAATTCTAAATCAATTACTTCTAACTGAGTTTGAACATCATCATACTCCTTAAAAATAAGCCCAAATTGTTCTAAACGAATTTTACACTGATGTATAGCATTGAGTTCTTCCCGTTTAAACCAATTTTCCATTCTGGTCAATTTTGCCTTGATTATGCTTCTATTTTTACGAGAATTGTAACATTATCTTCAGACATTGTGAATGAAATAATAGAATCGATTTAGTGAATAACACGAATCAATGAAATAAAAGAAATAACGAAAACAGTTATTGTTAGGGTACTTATCAGGTAAACACCGGATTGTCACTTAGTAGACCTCCTGAAGACTTGATGAGTGTCGGATTGTCCCTGGACGATGATTTATGCCTGGCTTCTTGAAGTTCGCCCTTTGTGAAGATGAAATGAAATCGCCCAGCGTCTTGGAAGGTCAACGGCTTGAATATGCTAGAAGGTGGCTGCCTACTTTCTCAGATGGAACGAAGAATTTTTATTGTGATGACTGGATCACTTGTTATAATTTGGCCTGTGATGACTTGAACACTTATAATACGGTCTGTGATGACTTGATCACTTATAATCCGGTGTGTGATGACTTGATCACTTATAATCCGGCTCGAAGGACCATTTTATGTATTCATTCGATTATAAAGAACACATAACTTGATTTTGATATGTTTTTTATTAACACTGTTTGACACAACTGATTACACACTTAGTGGTTGGTTTGAGGACACTCGACGTAGGAATACTTGATGATTTAACAAATTTGCAGAACGAAAAGAAATTTATGTATCAGCACAGTGAAATGAATAAGTGGACTGTATTGGAATGCGTGATTGAATTTGAAGGCGTAAATGAATGAGAATGAGTGACTGAATCTAAATGATTGACTGACTCGGAATGCTTGACTGAATAAGAATGATCTTACTGACTTGGAATTCTGGAATGCGAATGAGTGACTGAATCTGAATGATTGACTGACTCGGAATTGTGGAATGCTAAACTTGAATGCCTTTTTTGGATGTGTCCCGA
Organism: Micraspis discolor; assembly: GCA_030674115.1. Taxonomy (NCBI): domain Eukaryota; kingdom Metazoa; phylum Arthropoda; class Insecta; order Coleoptera; family Coccinellidae; genus Micraspis; species Micraspis discolor. The sequence goes on from JARTUT010000042.1 coordinate 158,385, forward strand.
CTATTTATGCGACAGGGATGACTCCCTCTACGAGGGCTTTTAGAATGCCCATATATGGTCACATCGGTGTACGGTTTTTCGTGTTTGAAACCAAAGACCATATATGGTATTGTATTCTTGGACGCTTAAGGGAGATTGAACAAAGGCGGCGCCAGGATATTTGTCGCCAGCTTGAATTTGTGGATGTTTGGCGCCTTATTAAATGTGGTATTCGAACAGCCATATTATGGCCTTCTTATTGAAGCTCAGAGACCAACATCTGGACATGAAATCCAATTTCCTTTTAGCTTAACAGTATTGATTTTACAGGAAGACAGAGTTAAAAAAGTCAATTTTTCAATGGCCAATGTTTACCGAACCGAAAATAAGACAAAGTTGTTGAAATGTATCTATAGAACTTTCCAAATGAAACAAATATTAGGTACCTATACATAATAGGGCCATTTAAAAATGTCAAAATGATATTGCCACAACAATTTTAAGAAATACCCTGTACCTACATTCTTTTGTGGAAAAGGTGTTCTTTCAAGAAACTTTTACGATTTCACTGTATGATGCAATAGTACAACCGTATTCATTTTTTATTATACCTTCCAGGTAAAGCATAGAGACTCTTTCAACTATTACGAGTATTAACTTTGGGGAGTTTCAAAATATCATCTATTGGACTATTTCCATGAGTAAGTAGTTCAATTCGTTTCACTTTTCATAATGATATAGGTATTACGGGAATTCAAATTTGCCGGGTAACTCTCTGCGCATGCGGATACAAACGGAGGCAAACTGTAATGTGTGTGTCTAGAGATGAGTGAGCTACATCGCCAAAAATTGAATTAAGTTCAACGATGCACTGTTGTTGAATTAATCTACTTCGAAAGTTGTAAAAATATTCGCACGAAAATGTTCACGATTCAATTTCATTTTTGGACGGGATGAATCTTTTAAGTTACTGTAGTTCTGACTACGTATAACCTAAAAATGTCAAGCTTTATGATAAAGCTGTCAGTTGGCAAATTGCAACACAAGGGTTGTCCAATTCCGAAATATAAAAGGCAACCCTCGTAGATTTTAAGAAGGAAAATGTTTGTGATCGTATTGGAAAACGATATAGAAATAAAGGAGAAGCGTTGTTAGGAGACTTCGACATTAGTCGAAATCGGTGAATGAGAATATTACATTTAAAGGTATCAACATGTATGACGTGAACTCACCTTCTATTATGAATGCTGGACTAACAGCTTCAGTATAATTCATTACCATCCTGAAACATTTTGTGATGTTGAGTTTGTCCATGCTTACCGACATATTCTGGAATCTGAATGCCTGAAAAGATAGGAGCGAATAAAAATTAATGAGGGAAAGATCGCGATCAATGCGACTCACATAATTTTTAGATAAATTGGTACAATTCAGAGTCGAATTTCCAACAACATCGCCAGTTAACCAGCCTAGAATGAAACCCATCAAAGTGGTAGCATCACTAGGAGATCCATCGATGCCAACATACAGACTTAATGTCTGATTATCTTGAAATTTCTGAAAATAGAAAATTTCTCTAAGTAATCGAATTATTGACATTATGTATACATATCACATAGTTGAGGTACCACAGGGAAAAATTGGGATATACTTGAGAGTGTCAGATATAGAATATAACATTACTAGCAAGGTACCTTGCATGTATTGTTCTATATTTTATTTTTTCTCATTTCTAAAATGGTTAGATAAATTCCAAAAAATCTCAATAATTTGTCGCAAATGTTGTCAAGCTATGGAGGCGTTGCCATGAACATGTCTGTTTATTTTTCTTCACATTTGTTTTGGCGAAAGCGAAAATGAATGTACCAAAAAAAAAATTATTGAGGCAGCCAGCAGTGCAGCTTGAAGTTTATTAACTGCAAAAAGTGGCAAAACAAAAATAGTGTGATTGGGGTAACTGAAGATGTTTTGGTCTACTTGAATAAACTATCACCTAGATTCATGCTCCCATATGGCCAGATGCTTAATTTTAACATCTACTGCGAACAACTGGACCGCTTGAAGCAAGCGATAGACCAGAAGCGTCCATAATTAGCCAACAGGAAGGGTGTAGTGTTCCACCAGGACAACGCCAGACCACACACTTGGTTAATGACTCGTCAGAAGCTACGGGAGCTCGGATGGAAGGTTTTATCGCATCCACCATATAGCCCGGACATAGCGCCAAGTGATTACCACCTGTTCCTCTCCATGGCGAACGCCCTTGGTGGTGTTAAGTTGAACTCAAAAGAGGCTTGGGAAAAGTGGCTGTCCGAGTTCTTTGCAAATAAGGAGAGGGGCTTTTATGAGGGAGGTATTATGAAGTTGCCGTCTAGATGGAAACAGATTATCGAACAAAACGGCGCATATTTGAACTAAATCCGATCACTGTAACACTTTTTATAAAGCATTGAATAAAGAGCAAAAAAAGAGGAAGGAGGATATTTGACAACCTATTATATATATATAGTGATTTTGCTTTGTTTAATCGATGATGACTGAGTTTTCTCTTACCAACGCTTGACTACTGTTAGAGATCTTATCTGCACTTCTACTTCTTACTAGAAGTTTAACTCGGAGATCTTTCAGTATTAGCTTTCAATCTCAGGCCAGATCAACGAATGTTAGGTAGTTGCATTTACCAATTTAATGGATGTCCTTTTGTAAGATCTAACTATTTCAAATAATTTAGTTTGAATATGATTAAATAAAAACTTATTTAATAAATTTTCCACATTTATTGTGTTTTAACAATATGTAAAACTACATTTGCAACAATTGTTTCGCAAAATTCTTGGCTTCTTCAGGCGAGTTCGATGTTTAACTACTCCAAAATTTTTGAGTCTTCCTTATATATTTCTCAAGATGGAAGAGGGGACCGGTATTCTAAATGCTTCTGGGATTTTTTTATGGCATGTTCATCAATGGTGATCTGTTGACATCCGTTTGGTCATTGAGTAAGATATTTTGCTTGTTATATCTGTTAATTTCCATTGTTTCTAGGATATTAAGCCTTCTGCTTTTGTTTTCTATGTGCAGAATTTTATAGTTTGGATCAAACATATGTCCCTCGTCTAAAAGATGGGTCGCATAAGTTGAGTTCTGTTTTTTATTCAGGAAACTACTCAAATGTTCTTTAATCCTCTTCTCGAAGTTCCTTCCTGTTTGTCCAATATATACTTTCTGGCATGAACCACAATTCAACTTATATACTCCTGATTTTTTCTTTTTATCTAATTTGTCTTCATTATTTTTGATTAAATTACTTAAAGCATTATTGGTTTTAAATGCTATATTGAAATTACTTTTGTTTTTCAAAAAAATTGCTACTTCTATTGATTTTTTACCTGTGTAATTTAGTGTTATATATCTATTCTGTTCTATTTTTTCGTTTTTGGGGTATATTAATGTTGAAGCTTGATTTAATAAGAATTTATTCAATATTTGGTCCACAAGGTCTGGTTTGAAACCATTATTAACAGAGATTTGTTTTATAGTATTGAGCTCACAATCAAAATTCTGTTTCTTCATAGGTGTTTTGATTAGTCTATATACCATGCTATTGAATGCTGTTAGTTTTTGTGAATATGGATGATGTTTGGGTTTCAATTAAATTATATTCATTAAAGAATATTTTCATTTGCAATTTTATCTTAATAGTATAGTTATGTTTCATTAAGATGGTCCATACTGTAGATGAAGACTTTGCAGATCATTATGTGGATTTTAACGCGCATATGATTGGTATCTGACACGAACGCTTCGAAACGCGTGAGTGACATGTGTTGAAAAGATATATGTGTTTCGAGACTCTGAAGAAACAAGTGTGGCCTACTCTTGGCAATTAAAACTCAACATTTTCTTTTATTTTCATTGGTTTCAATTCTCATCCTAAGGGATAATTTTCTAAAAGAAGCTTAACTTAATTTACGAGTGTTTTCAAAGTGCGTTCGACACTTTCTTAAGTTGTGCAGACAATACATTTCAAAAGAGTACAAGTGCTCAAGAACGTGGAATTTTCTACACTTCGAGGGTAGCTACCTAAGATACCTACATCTGACGTCGGCCTGGAAAGAAGAACATTTCAGTCGAAAAAGGTGAGTGTTAGATACCAAGGTCCGAATTAGCATTTTTTCTATACAGTCCACTAAATCGAGTTACGCGATTCCGTAACAGATGATGTGAAATAGAAATAGAAATAATTTATTGATCCCCTTAGACACAAAGTGTATAGGACAAGTCACAGAAATCAGAATTCATACAGTTAAGAAACTAGCTTACAGTATATTCGTATCAAACATAAATTCTTTTACGCTATAGTAGGCTTTTTTTAACAATATATTTTTCACCATTTTCCCATACTCTCGCCTATTCAGTGCTCTCACCATCGGTGGTAAATGATTATAAAGAATTATGCCTTTATAATGAATAGAGGACTTAAATTTTGTGGTTCTATGCACTGGAATAGACAGAGTGTCAGTACTTCGGGTGGAATAACTATGATAGTTCGACAGTTTTGTAAAATTAGTTATATTATCCTTTATATAAATCAAAGCTCTATACATATATATACAAGGAACCGTGAGGATTTTTTTTTGTTTAAAAATTGGTCGACAGGAAGTGCGTGGGTTTATGCCAAAAATCATACGCAAGATACGCTTCTGCGACACCAGGACTCTGTCTGAATCAACAGAGTCACCCCAGATCAAAATGCAATAACCAATATGGCTATATACCAAGCCATAATAGATATTCAATAGGGCTTCAGGTGGAAGTGAATTCTTTAGACGGTATATAACGTAAAATGACGAGCTAAGCTTTTTACATGTCTTCTCGACATGATTGCACCACCTCAAATTTCTGTCAATATAGATACCCAGGAACCTAATCACCTCTTCAGCTTTTAAGGGGACATCATTGTGACACACCTCAAAGGTGCTGTCAGTATCACTTCTCAGTTGAAATCGAACGCACTCGGTCTTATCAACGTTCATGATTAGTGCATTCCGCCTGCACCAGTTCTCGAATTGATCAATTAGGGATATTGAAACTTCCTTGAGTTCTTTCGAGTCAGCGGCAGAGACAGCAATAGAAGTATCATCAACAAAAATTATCAACTTCATTGAGATCGCAACTAGATGTTCAGGTAGATCATTAATGTACATGATGAAAAGCAGTGGTCCCAAGATAGAGCCCTGAGGAACTCCCAGCTCGCAAGCATGTTTGTCAGACCACTGGCTGCCCACCCTCACAGACATGGTACGTCCAGTGATATAGCTGCATATCCATTCCAGAAATACACCTCTGAAGCCCAGACTATAAAGTTTATCGAGAATAAACCTGGGTGTAATACTGTCAAAGGCTCTTGAGAGGTCAAAAACAAATCTGCTACATGGCGACCTTTGTCGAGAGATAGATAGACGCTCTCAAAAAACTCAATGGCAGCTGACTGAGTCGATCTTCGTTCCCTGAATCCATGCTGGCTACCGGTAAATAGATTATACTTATTCAGAGAACCACACATGCGATTCAGTACTATTCTTTCCACAACCTTAGAAAAAACACTCAGAATGGAGATCGGTCTATAATTGCATAGATCTTCAACATTATTTTTTTGTGAACAGGGAGCACCAAGGAATGTTTTAAGGACCTAGGAAAAAGACCTGAGGAGACCGAAAGATTAATCAACCAAGAAAGAGGTGCTGCAATATGCTCCGAAATCGCCTTCAGCATTCTGACCGATACAAAGTGAACTCCAACACTCTTTTTGTTTTAAAGTGACCAGATTGTATCCAAGATCTCGCACTGACTCACCGGATGGAAGAAGAATGTATGCTCTTGCATGGGGGCTGTTGTACATGAAAAAGATATGACGTTATCATATCAGCAACACCTCTGCCTGCTATGGATGAGAAATGGTCAGCAAAAGTCTCAGCTATGATTAGAGGATCAGAGATTTGGATACCAGCAATATTCAGTGTCATATTCACTCCCGCATTTTTTGGTTCCTGGGTAGTCTCCCGTTTAACTATATTCCAAGCTGTTTTGCTCGGGTTATCAGATGTATATAACAATTTTGTATGGAAATTCAGCTTAGCAAATTTCAACAGCTGTCTGTATTCATTTTTAGCTTCCCTGTAAATTTCGAACGAATGTTGACTACGCAGGTTAACATAGAGCCAGTGCAGATTCTTCAGGTTTTGGCCAGCTATTCTAACTTCTGATGTTATCCAGCCTGAATTAGGACGGTTTGAGATACTTCGATAGTTCAATGGGCAACAGATATCGAAACAGTAATTAATTATTTCCAAGAGGGAATCATACGCAGAGTCTATGTCAGAGCACAAGTAAACCGGTTCAAAAGAAGTTCGAGACATAAATAAGCTGAGTTCATATAGATTGTTAGCTGAAACAGACCTACATAATTTATTAATTTTACTCTTTGTTCCTGACTCTCGAGTAATACTACAGAAGGCAAAACTCAGATACAGTGCCCTGTGATCACTGATATGAGCTTCAAAATTAGACGTTGCACAATTTTTGGTAATTGCATTTGTAAGTATATAATCAACCTTTGTGGCTGATCTACGGCCATTTCTGTCAAAGAATATTCTGGTAGGCTCAAAATTTGTGACATTTAAATTGAAACAGTCAAGTAAATCAATGAACAAGGATCGTTGCTTGCAACTAGTTTTCAAAAAATCTATATTTACATCGCCACAAAGAAAGATGTGATCCACGGCTGATTGGCACTGCTGCAGCATATGCGAAGTCCTGTCCAAAAACACTTGTATATCCCCCGAGGGCGGCCTATAGATACAGACGACTCCGAACCTGACACCACCGATAACACACCTCACCGCACAGAATTCACATTCCAACTCCAGTGACATATCCGATATCTTCAAGTCACAAATACGGAGACCAATTTTTGCATATATCGCAGTCCCGCCATGCTTGCGCAAAGGTCTGCAGAAGTACGATACCAACATATATCCAGGGATCGCCATGGTTGCTATTTCATCAGGATCACACCAGTGTTCAACTATACAAACAATGTCTGGTGATCTATCAGAGATTAAAAGTGAAAGTATATTCATTTTGTTCGACATCGACTGCACATTGAGCTGAATGATCTCAAAATTTCTCTCAGTATTGATAACAGACACCTGAGGTAAAATATCATGCGATGACTGCGCAGCTGGACCTAGGTGAGAGTGGCGTTCTGACGACGCTTCAAAAAAAACGCTTGACAGCAGTACCTTCAGGCCAGAAAGATGGTTTCATAGCCTGATCCAAAGATTCAAATGGTATGATTACTTTGAAGGAGGAATAAATCTCAGGTCTCCTGGAGATCAACTTCTCACAAGAGACACCCAGTATACTTGCGCCAATATATTTCTCTAGATCTTGGGGGTTTGTTGTTGGGCTCAATCTAGAAACGTGGATGACTGCAAGACGCTTCTTGGAAACCGCCACCAGTGAACCTGTCCTCGTGGTACCCATAACGGGACGATGAGATTTCACAGTATCTATTGTAAACGTTGGTGTTGAAACGGAGTTGCTCTCTATTATAGTATTGATTTTTTCGGCAGGAGATTTAAAGGATTTCTGTCCTCTCTTTGATTTGATGAGAGTCCAATCAGATTGTTTTTTCACTCCATTCGATCTGAAATAATCCACAGACTGGCCTTCGACGTCATTTTCAATGTGAATAAGATCATTCATAATTTTCTTTTGCATCAGTTCCATTGATCGGGGATCACCCGAATATACTCTCTCTGTAGAATTCGCGAGTACAGATGGCGATAAAATGCTTGATTCAACCGTAGACCGGCCGTGTGGTTTTTCATTGCCAGGTGGATTTGTTTTGAAACCATTTTTACTTCGCTTCGTTTCGCTTTTTTCAGCCAACAATGTACGAATTATTTTATCCTGTGCAACCAAAATTTCTCTCAATGAAGAAATTTCCGCTGTAAATAATTCAGTGATTTCTTTTATAATTTCTTGTTTGAAACATAATAAGTCATTTTTGTTTAAACACCCATTTATTTGACGGAAAGAGAGGTTTTCGATATTAGACTCTGTGACAATAGGATCAAAATTTTTTGTTTCTTCGGTATTTTCTAAATTTTGATGAGCCAATGCATTATTATCAGTTGCAGGGGAACACTGATTACAGGCCACACACATCCATTGATTTAATTTATTATCATCACGTAATTTCAGATAACTTTCCATCGATGGGAATACACACTTACTATGAAAGTACTTCTTACAACTTGAGCACTCAATAGTGTCATCATATCTATCAATTTTCAAATCACAAACAGAGCATTGAATACCACGTCCGCGCGACATGATTACACATTCATTATTATGTGACTTTGAATGGATTGTTATGTCGGTGTAGGTTGGTTTGCGATAAATTGCAAAATCGTGTTTACTATTGATTTTTGATATTGTTAAATCTAAAAAATTATTTTACCATTTTTTCCTCTTCATACGTGAAATTTATATAAGGTGAAAGTTTATTGATGAAATCTAAAAACATGGTCAACTATCTAATTGTTCCTATGAACAAACATAAAATATCATCTACATAGCGGTACCAATATATGAAATATTTAAAATATTTGCTTTTTCAATTGCTTGTTCCAGGTAGTTCATAAAAATTCGGCTAGTAACGGACTAAAGGGATTACCCATTGCTAAATTTTCTGTATTCATATAAAACGTGTTGTTAAATGTAAAATAATTTTGCTTAAGGCACGTACTCAGGCATTTTATTGTAAAAACACAATAAATGTGGAAACTTTATTAAATAAGCTTTTATTTAATCATATTCAAACTAATGAAAATGGATTTCCATCAAGTGAGGACCTCAACCATTCAAGATTTGATTAAAGCTGAAACCAGTTTTTGGTCCTATGGTATTTCAAACTACTACTTAAGTGTAAGAAGACCACACAAAATATTTGGTTTCTAACCAAATGTTTGAAGTCATCCTGAATTATATGAATCTCAAGACCAAAAATAGAAGCAAGGCAGCGGAGTATGGAAAGACAGCAGGAATGAAAGCTTGGTTAAGATCAGACAAGAAACACCAATATCACAAGAGAGACATATTCAAGATATACTTGAAGGTAATTCTCACAGAATTAACTTTTAGACTCCATCATTTTTGTTTGATGAAATAGATAGAAAATTAGGGAAGATATAGATTTTTTCATTCATGAAAAGTTTGTCAAACAGAAAAATAAATTATCTCACTTGATTCGAAAATCACGTATAAATTCAAAGTCACATCAAAAACTTTACAATGATCACGTTTTCTATTCCAGATTTCAAAATCTTTCAAACACAGTATTCGACAATGATGAAATAGAATTTTTCAAAAAAGGTCTTAAATTCAATCTTCCACGTAATGACAACACATCGTCAGAATATTTGGCTGTAGATGCGGAAATAGCCTTGAGCTCATGTCAAGATTCGGTCAAAGATAAATACAGTATAAAAGAAATAATTACCAAAAAAACCGTGAATAAACAAAGTAATCAATTCGAGAAAACAATTAAAAGTATAAAAAATAAAATTTTAGTTAATAATTTGATAGTCACCAGAGCGGACAAAGGTAATACTGTGATAGCAATAGACAAAACGAAATATATTGAAAAAACAATTTCATTTTTAGAAAAAGAAAAATATACAGTTCTGAAAAAAGATCCCACTGATAAATTCCAATCTGACATAAAAACAATAATTTCAAACTCCCCAGGTCTTTTTGACCCCAATAAAACTTTCAAATTGATATCAATGAATCCTCAGATACCACGAATGTACACCTTCATCAAATTACACAAAGAAAATCACCCCATTAGACCTGTATTATCTTTCATCACAGCTCCAGCATTCAAATTATCGAAAGAATTGATAAATATCATACTACAAGAAACCAAATTCAAACCAAAATTCGCAATCAAGAATTCATACGACCTCATAGATAAAATCCAAAACGTGCGAATTCCAGGTAATGCAAAATTTATATCCTTTGATGTAAAAATCTGTTTCCTAGCGTCCCAGTGAAGGAAGCAATAAAAATAGTAGAAGAGTCGTTAGACCGAAATAAAACGAACCCCGTTTTGAAAGACGAAATTCTACAATGCCTGAGTACGTGCCTTAAGCAAAATTATTTTACATTTAACAACACGTTTTATATGAATACAGAAAATTTAGCAATGGGTAATTCCCTTAGTCCTTTACTAGCCGAATTTTTTATGAACTACCTGGAACAAGCAATAGAAAAAGCAAATATTTTAAATATTTCATATATTGGTACCGCTATGTAGATGATATTTTATGTTTGTTCATAGGAACAATTAGACAGTTGACCATGTTTTTAGACTTCATCAATAAACTTTCACCTCATATAAATTTCACGTATGAAGAAGAAAAAATGGTAAAATAAATTTTTAGATTTAACAATATCAAAAATCAATAGTAAACACGATTTTGCAATTTATCGCAAACCAACCTACACCGACATAACAATCCATTCAAAGTCACATCATCCATATTCACAAAAACTAGCAGCATTCAATAGCATGGTATATAGACTAATCAAAACACCTATGAAGAAACAGAATTTTGATTGTGAGCTCAATACTATAAAACAAATCTCTGTTAATAATGGTTTCAAACCAGACCTTGTGGACCAAATATTGAATAAATTCCTATTAAATCAAGCTCTAACATTAATATACCCCAAAAACGACAAAATAGAACAGAATAGATATATAACATTAAATTTCACAGGTAAAAATCAATAGAAGTAGCAAATTTTTTAAAAACAAAAGGAATTTCAATATAGCATTCAAAACCAATAATACTTTAAGTAATTTAATCAAAAATAATAAAGATAAATTAGATAAAAACAAAAAATCAGGAGTGTATAAGTTGAATTGTGGTTCATGCCAGAAAGTATATATTGGACAAACAGGAAGGAACTTCGAGAAGAGGATTAAAGAACATTTGAGTAGTTTCCTGAATAAAAAACAGAACTCAACTTATGCGACCCATCTTTTAGACGAGGGACATATGTTTGATCCAAACTATAAAATTCTGCACATAGAAAACAAAAGCAGAAGGCTTAATATCCTAGAAACAATGGAAATTAACAGATATAACAAGCAAAATATCTTACTCAATGACCAAACGGATGTCAACAGATCACCATTGATGAACATGCCATAAAAAATCCCAGAAGCATTTAGAATACCGGTCCCCTCTTCCATCTTGAGAAATATATAAGGAAGACTCAAAAATTTTTGGAGTAGTTTAACATCGAACTCGCCTGAAGAAGCCAAGAAATTGGCGAAACAATTGATGCAAATGTAGTGTTACATATTGTTGAAACACAATAAATGTGGAAACTTTATTAAATGAGTTTTTATTTAATCATATTCAAACTAAATGAAAATGGATTTCCATCAAGTGAGGACCTCAACCGTTCAAGATATTTCAAATAATTCGGGGCCATACCGATCTTCTAGTTGTTGAAGAGAAATTTTTGATGATGGAACTCGTGGAGAATTATTATTTGGGCAATATCCATAAACTCTTCTTGTTCTTCTTCCCAACGAGTCAACAGACAACTTTTTCAAGGTAAAGATAATTCTACCCGAGTTCCATTATCAAAAATTGCTTGTCAACAACTTGAATTGTCTTGAAATAAAGTTCTTTCTTATTTAATTGTATCTTCTTTTGTACTTATAATTTACTCAGATATAAGTCATTCATTTCTTGATCCAAATCAGTAACTTATTTTTTTACTCACCTGCACTTGCTTACCAACAGCTCGATGTATTTTACAGTTCTGATCCTCCAAATAACAATGCAATAATTCATCCACCTGAAAACATCAATGAAATATAAGGATCGTTTGGAAAATTCCTCACAAAATGTTTTTACCAATTCCAAATATTCATCATCCCCTGAACTGTTGTCTTCCCAACGCTGGCCTGTCAGAAGCTGATAAACGCTCTTCGAAACTGCATGGGCGAGATTGTAAATATGTTTTTGGATGCTATCAGGAGATAGAGAACCTGTCTTATTGTGATATGTATAGTTTATGTTCGTTGAGTTGTCAAAAATTGAGTTATAAAATTTATTCAAGTATTCTTTTTTGTGATTTGCCAAAACAATCGTCGAAAGATTGGAATATTTCTTCAAGAAAGTATGAGCAGAAGAAGGTGGCAGTGTTCCATCTGAGGGCTTGATTGTTAAAGATATATGGCTGTTCTCTATGAGGAGCTTGGTGAAATTATCGTTCTGAAATAAAAAGAAAGTTTCATTACATAGCCACTGAAATACTAGATTGACCAGTGAAACTCAACTTCGAATCAGAGATATTGATGTCAGTTGAGCTTCATTTTATTGATGCTACTCGTAATAATACTAACTAACCTAGATTTTACATCCATAAGGATGGTAAAGGGTGATTCATTTAGAATTTAGAGATACTCTTCGTGGTGGGGATTTAGTTGCAGATCGCGCATGCGTCGTGTAAACTGAAGTGGTATTCTTGTTCAGTAGTGTCCGACACTTCTTAATGGAATGACTTAGCCCGGCACAGCGTCAACAAATGGTTCAGCTTTATTACGAAAATGGGCGTTCTCCGAATAATGTGTATCGGGCACTTAGAGCGATTTACGGTCCACATAATCGGTCTACCAAAGGCACAATTCGCTCTACCATCACTAAGTTTGAGACTCAATATTCATTATTGGATAATACTCGACTAAATAGACAACATCCAGCTCGTAGTGAAGAGAATATAGCGAAGGTGGGAGAGAATGTACGTGATGACCCTGACGTGTCGATTCGTCGTCGTTCTCAACAGCTTGGCCTTTCGTATTCAACGACTTGGTGGATTTTACGTAAAGATCTTTCTTTGAAAGCTTACAAAATTCAATTAGTTCAAGTACTGAAGCCGACCAACCTACCGAATCGTTTAAGTTTCAGTCGTTGGGCTCTTGACAAGCTTGCAGAGGATCCACTCTTTTCGACAAAAGTTTTGTTTACTGATGATGATAACAGACTATTTGGTGCCTGTAGTCTCGACAAAATGTGGTTCCAAAAAGATGGCACCACTTGCCATACAGCCCGTGAAACCATGGCTTTACTGCAAGAGTATTTCGACGAGCATATCATTTCACGCTTCGGACCAGTGAATTGGCCGGCTAGATCATGTGACTTCACACCTCTTGATTTTTTTTCTTTTGTGAAGTCCAAAGTCTGCAAGGAGAAGCCGGTTACGATTGAGGTATTGGAGGCCAATATTACTCGAGTCATTGGAGAAATATCACCCGAAATACTCACACACGTCATCGAAAATTGGAACTATCGAATGGATCTTGTTAACCGTAGTCGAGGTCAGCATTTGAAAGAAATTATCTTAAAAAAATGATTTTAAAGAATGGTCCTTTTATCTGTTAATAAAGATTATAAAGTAAAATTGTATTGATTAATTTTTTTCAATTAAAAAAAAAGTACCTCTAAATGAATCACCCTGTACAATCGGTCGGTTAAAGGTCTAGAAGAGGAGCATTTTGAAGTTGGTAGAGTTCGGTTAAAAACCAGGATTCCGACGGTGCCTCTTGCGTCACTTCAGATCACTGCAATATTTTGTAAAAAATTCTCGAACTCCCCCCAGTTAGTCAAAAACTCTAGTAAATAGCCTGACTTCCTTCCCTAAGGATACTTTTCGCCTAGAAACAGCTTCCCACCGATCAAACTCGATCCTTCGCAATTTCCTCTGATAGAAATTCATTTCTCATTTTCGAATGATGTTCTCAATCAGAAACCATCTCCCGAGCTGAAGCAAACTACGGAAACTCTAGATCTCATAATGGGAATATATACACAAAATAGAGACCATCACACACTAGAACTATAGGGCTTTCCAACCTGCTGTCATGGTCAGCTGTTTAATGACCGTTGAAGGAAAAACAAAGCGTTTATTAGAAAGTAAACAGTAGTTTATTTGTTAAACTCAATGAACTACTTGATTGTTTTTTGTTCAAAATGCCAAACTTTTGTAGTGTTTTTAACTATGGAAGTGTAAGAAGTCGTAACTCTCTTCGATATTTCCAAATTCCCGCTATAATGAATTTCGAGTCTGAAATTAATGAACTGTTATGAGACGAAATCGTTGGTAAAATGCTATATTTCGAGGTGATCTGACACCTACAAAAACTAAAATACGCATTAGTAATCTAAGCATTTTATTCAGGTGAAAACTTGAATATTGAACTGAGAACTTAATTTATTTGAACAGATCTAATGAGCATCTCAAATCCAGAAAGGGTTCCTTTGTTGAATATTGCAAATAAAAATATTTAAATTGATCTTTAAGATGCTCAAAAAAATCTGAATTGAGATAAATGACAGACAAGAGATCTAGTCAAATATGAGGTAAGGCACTTGCTAGAGGTGACCGATATACAAAAAACTAGTTCGAAACATTTCCTGATTCAGATTTAGATTCGAGAGCTGTTCGAAGGAATTCATATAGAGCATCAGATTGGATCTGTGAGGCAAAAGTATTCAATTTTTTATGACATTTTGAGCACACAAAGTAAGCAACGAGTTTTGGACATAATTTTATATTACTTTTTCTCTGATCAATTTGTATCCAAACTAAGTTACGTTGTTGAATTGTTGAAAGACAAGTGCATTAGGAGAACTATAAAAATAAATCAATATCATTCGCAGACATGTTTTGTACATTCATGCTTCAGTGGAAAAAAATTTGAACATATTCCAATGATGATTGTCATTATCATCAATTAGAAGAGATAAATAAAAGAAGAAGCAGACTGTTTATTTCCTCCTTTATTCAATTTTTATCAACGCCTGGAGAAAACACTTCCTTTTTCAAGGCTTCAATTTTTTTCCTAGGGAGATTTAAAAAAATAATATGATAATAAATTAAAATATAACAGGAATAATTCATTTAGCAGTCTTCAACTTTTCTTTAAGAATCTTACTTCCGAAAAAACAATTGAGAAATGAACATGCGACAGTTTTATCCCATAACTTTCATTACAAAAATAATAAAATAACACAGCGTTTAATGTCAACAAAACAAACGTTTGGTTTTGCTACAGCAGCCATTTTGACACATTTGAGGTTAGAAAGATGAAAGCCCCATATAAGAAATATAAAATGTTTTATCTCAATGCTGTCCAAAATAAAAGATCAATAATCAAATTAAGATTGCTACAGCCAGAAATAAACAGAAAACTGCATAGCATATCATAAAAGAACAAGAGTAAAAAACTAAAGATCTATTCAGGTATCTCCATCAGCCAACACCTTCAATGAATACTTATAAATTAAACAAGCAAATATAAGAAAAATAAACAATCTCAAAGAGAATAGTATACCCCAAATAAAAACCCAAGAAAAATGGTTAAAAAATCTGTCGAATAAAGAATTACCAAGTACAGTTACAAATCTCTTATCATTGGGATCAAAATTCAGTATACAAGTCAAGACAGGATATTGACATTGACCGCATAATAGCAGACACCGAAAACATACTTGAGGCCATACCCATCGACAGAAAAGACAGACAGAGAGCAAAGGTTGCAAATGCAATCACAAATTATGTGCACAAAACAACTAATGAAACCACAGTTACACAAAAATGGTTCAAAGATACGAAAAAGTTCCTAGAAGAAAACAAAGACTTGATTGTTCTAAATAGTGACAAGGGCGCAGTCACAGTAGTGATGGAAAAACAAGCATATGACGAATAAATGAAAGAAATCCTAAATTCAAGAGACTTCGGAAAAATTCCCAAAGACCCCACTCACTCATTACAAACAAAGTGTAACAAATACATAGGACAACTTGAAAAACTGAAACACATAACAAAAGGAAAGTCCAAAGAAATGAAAATATACAACTCAGTTGCTCCAAGAATGTATGGAAATCCAAAAGTTCATAAGAGTGGATACCCCATGAGACCCATAATATCGAGTGTAAACAGCCCATTAAACGCTTTATCGAAATTTATTGCTGATATTTTAAAAAATGCTTATGATGTCGATAATGAATATTATGTCAGAGACACATTTAATTTTGCTACATCGATGAATAATTTTAAATTACCGGAGGGGTACTCGTTAATTTCTCTTGATGTTGTCAATTTATTCGGTAATCTGGACAAAAACAATATTATGAAAGTATTAGAACAAAATTGGAATAGAACAATAAAAAAAACACACGAAGTTGGAGAAGGAACTATTTTTAGAGATAACACTTTTCTTGCTGGAGAATAATTACTGCATTTTTCGTGGTGAATATTATGTTCAAAAGTTTGGCTGTGCAATGGGCTCAAAACTAAGTCCAATACTGGCCCAATATGTCATGGACGACTTGGTTGAATATTGTGTACAGAAGTTGCCATTTGAACTGCCATTTCTAAAGAAGTTTGTGGATGACATTATTACATCAGTACCAGAAGGAGAAACCGAAACCATATTGAACACCTTTAACTCTTATTCACAAAATTTACAATTTACATTAGAAGTAGAAGATTTTGCCCGAAGCGTACCGTTTTTAGACACAAGAGTACATAGACACGAAGAAGGAATAAGACTACAATGGTACAGAAAAGAAACAAATTCTGATAAATTGATACATTATAATTCCAACCATAATATAAAAATGAAAATAAATACAGTAAAACAGATTAAACAAAGAATTATCAGGATTTGTCATGACTCATATCAACAAGGAGGAATAAACAGATTGTCAGAAATATTAAAACAAAACGGTTATCCAAATGGTTTTCTGAAAAAATTACTTCATGCCACTCACACAACAAACACACAACCCCAAAAAGACGAAAGTACAACAGGAGATACCAAATATGCTTCTTATCCAAACATAAACGGACTAACACCAAAATTAAGAAATATATTATTTCATGGTGAAAATGTGAAAATCGCCGTGTACACCCAGAAACCAGTGGGAAAATTATACACAAAATTAAAAGACCAAATACCTAATCTACAAAAAAGCAATGTTGCGTATGAAATTGAGTGTGAAAATTGTGAAGAAAAGTACATCGGACAGACTTCTCAATGGTTAAAGAGCAGGCTAACATTACATAAATCAGATATAAGAAAACATCATGAAAGATGCGCACTAGCGACACATGCAGTAAACACCGGTCACAGTTTTAATTTCGAGGATACAAAGGTCTTGACAATAGAAAAAAATTATTATAAACGCATAATATTAGAGATGATAGAGATAAATAAACGGGAAAACACAGTTAACAAAAAAAACCAATACTAATAAATTAAGTATAATATATAAATATTTGTTGGAACATAGTCAAAGAAACTTGGTATTTTTCGATGGTCCTGTCGATGGTTAATAAAGTTAGGTAATTGTCAAAAAAAAATCCCAAACTTCAATAAAAACAAAAAAGAAACGTTGACTTCAAGAGGAAATTTAAAGAAATTAATTTATAGTATTGTCTTTTTAGTTGTTTATATTGTAATTAAGACGTGTCTCTGCGAGATTTGAGTTTTAAGTCTTGGACGAAATGTCTGCAGCTGCGCCAATTAATTTTTATGTATAACCTCTAATTCAGTGAGTAAATAAAAACAAAGAAAAATTTTATGTTAGATTCAATTTATTATGTGATTATTTGTATTTCAGAAGCCCTGAAGAAGAGCTGAATAAATGCTCGAAAGCTCGGCAAAGAATTAAGAGTTTTATTTAACATCGCCTATATAAATTAGTCGTTATACCCTTACCCCAAATACTTAATAAATACAAGCGAAGACTATTATCGTATAGACTATTTATATATATACGAGGGCCGTTCAGAAACTAACCTCCGGTTAATTGAAAAAAATACACCAAGTTAAGTAAAAATAATTTAATATATACATCTTACAACTACATCTTTGCACTATTTTTCGACATAGTCTCCATAACGATTGAGGCACTTATCGTATCTCTTCACAAGCTTTGAAATTCCTTCTGCATAAAAATCACCCGCTTGTGCCTTGAGCCAGCCTGTGACCCCATCTTTGAGCTCTTCGTAGACAACTCCGCCATTGTGAGACGTCGATTTTCACGAACTTTTGCATCAACTGTCTGAACGAGTTCGTCAGTCACCAATGATGGTCTACCACTCCTCTCTTCATCATGAACGTTTTCTCGTCCACTTTTAAATAAACGTACCCATTCACGGACAACTCCTTCACTCATAAATTTTGGTCCGTACACGGCACAAAGCTCACGATGAATAGCTGCTGCAGAGTATCCTTTGGCTGTAAAAAACCTTATAACAGCACGCACCTCACATTTGGCGGGATTTTCTATTGCAGCACACATTTCAAACTGCCACAAAAAATAAACTAGCGCAGGTACGATGTTCACTCGACTACGGCTTGATGCCGACTGACCTGCTGAGCGCGTGAATGCACAGATGGCGCGCTACTCCCCCTACCCGCACTGTGACCAATCGGAGGTTAGTTTCTGAATGGCCCTCGTATATATATATAAATATGAAGTCCGTTTCTCATGGTCTGTGGCAGACAACATATTGGCTCCCATAACTCATATAATAAATGAATGCGAATGTTTACAGCGTAGAGTATTCCCTGACAAGATGAAACTGGCCAATTATCCTGTAGCGGCACTCCGTCACTGGCAGGGGAGTGTGTAGGGATCTCTTGGCGGCACTCTATATAGCCACGCATAGCTTAAATTCACAGCGCTACGGTGGCCTAGAGGTAAGCTCTCAAGTTTCACACCGACTAGGTACTAGGTGCCCGGGTTCAACTCCCGACGGCTCCCTCAAACTTTAAACCCCTGCGTATATGGCATGGCGCACACAAGCCATACTGATGAGCCCAAATGTGTGCGCCAGGGACGGAACGCATAAGTAGGGATAACTTACGATCCAACATTGGTGACCCCGACGTGATAGGAATGGTTGTCTTTACGACGTGTCTTGGAAAAGCAGACGGTTGACGCTTGAGGTATACTCGCTCCCTCTCTGCAACTTCCAACGAAACTCTAGACGCCTTTCCCATTCCGTACAATATTCATGGTCTGCCGCGGTATTGCGATCTGCTTAGGTGGACATCACCCGTCCGCACCATACCGTGTGGTGTAGCTCAGCTCAGGTGGCCATCATCCGGCTACACCTACTGACCTTGTAACACACACTAGGTTTCGTTCCTTCGTCACTGGTAAGGGAGTGTGTAGCGGCACTCCGTCACTGGCAGGGGAGTGTGTAGGGATCTCTTGGCGGCACTCTATATAGCCACGCATAGCTTAAATTCACAGCGCTACGGTGGCCTAGAGGTAAGCGCTCAAGTTTCACACCGACTAGGTACTAGGTGCCCGGGTTCAACTCCCGACGGCTCCCTCAAACTTTAAACCCCTGTGTATATGGCATATATATATTATACTAAACAGACTCCAAGACAAATTAGTTGCGAACATCCCAATCGAACAAGCTGAATTTAGACCGGGCAGAAGCTGCACGGACCAAGTGATGAGTCTGACAACGTTCATAGAATCAGGATACCAGGAATGTCTCAAAACCACGGCTGTATTCATAGACTTTACAGTTGCCTACGATACAGTCTGGAGAGAAGGCCTGCTCTACAAATTCCTGAAAGTAATCCCCTGTAGAAAGCTTGGTAGACTCTTGAATAACATGCTCTCTGGTCGAAGATTCCAGATGATCATGAATGGCAAAGCCAGCAGGCAGAGAATCCTAAATAATGGCCTCCCTCAGGGCTCCGTAATTGCTCCTGCCCTGTTTAATCTGTACATTGCTGATCTCCCTGCGACAACTGCTCACAAATTTGCGTACGCCGATGATCTGGCTATAGCTGTTAAACTTAAATCTTGTGATACAGCAGAGAGAGTATTGGAAAAAGATCTCGAAGCTTTAGATAGCTACTACAAAAAATGGAGATTAGTTCCAAGCCCCAGCAAAACAGAGTGCTCTTTCTTCCACTTGATTAATAAACTGGCCAACCACGAACCTGACATATTCTGGAAAGGTGAACGGCTTAGGTACAACCCGAACCCAAAATACCTGGGTATTACACTGGATAGAACGCTCTCCTTTAGAAAACATCTAGAGAACACGGCTGCAAAAATTCAAACGAGGAATAATATTCTGGATAAGTTATGCGGAACTTCATGGGGGGCGACTGCCGAAACTTTGCGATGTTCGGCAATGGGTCTCGTCTTTAGCGCGGCTGAATATGGGGCTCCGGTTTGGATGAACAGCCGCCATGTCTCTAGAGTGGATGTGCAGCTCAACAGGAGCATGCGTATCATAACAGGGTGCATAAAATCTACTCCAACCTATTGGCTTCCAACTCTCAGTCACATTATGCCGCCACGAATCCGCCGAAGAGAGGCTCTTCTTCGAGAATACAAGAAAATAATGGATAACCCAGAGTTGCCTATCCATGACTATATACCCACTGCTTGCCTAACCAGGTTAAAATCCAGACATCCACCAATCAAGACCGCTCAGACATTACATGAAAGCGATTTCAGGGGCCTCCAGGAATGGAAAGCAGGCTGGAGGGAGGACGCCCCCCCCCGGGGGTACTCAATTGTGTAGAAGTCCAAACAGAGCCTGCGGGATTCGACTTGCCTCGCAAAGTATGGAAGACGGCGAACAGAATTAGAACGGGACACGGTATTTGCGCGGACATGTTGTATAGGTGGAATAGACAACCCTCGCGCAACTGTGAATGTGGAGCACCCTATCAAACTGTAGAACATATATATCAAGATTGCACACTTACGGCTTACCAGGGACCAGCTACGGACATATATTCTCTCCCTCCGACAGCGATTGAATGGATAATGAACTTGCGTGTTAGTTTGTGATAAATATGTGTGGACTTGTTGTTTACAAATGCTCTGCCGGTCTTTATCTTTGTATGTTTTTCTTGGGCTTGCTGTTGTGATTGTTGTTGTTTTAATCTAATTTTATATTGTAAAATCATATTATGTATACTGTTGCCATACGCTAAATAAAATAAATAAATATGGCATGGCGCACACAAGCCATACTGATGAGTCCAAATGTGTGCGCCAGGGACGAAACGCATAAGTAGGGATAACTTACGATCCAACAATCCCAATTTAAAAAATTCTAGAAACAGTAAGGCAGAACAACTTGTAGCATTTGGTTTATTGAAAAATAAATCACCAATGATGCTGTGAAATTTTTATACTCTTTCATCTTAGAAGTTTAAGGCGCCAGGAGACCATGTCCCAATTTTGTGATTAAACCAAAGCATTTAACTGCATGGATCATCAAATATTCTTAGATGAGCCTGAGCATTATGGTGTGGAGAAGTGGCCCTATCATTATGTAGATCATAACCTGCAGAACCGAAAACAAATGACTTCACATAATTATAATAATAGCTCAGTGGAAACTATAGCACATGGCATTGCACAAGGATCGATATTGTGCCTCTCTTGTTCATCATCCACATTAATAGCCTTCCTAAGAATGTAAACTGCTACACCGTGTTATATGTGGATGATACTACATTGGCCTTGAGAGAGCAAGATAGAAGTGTTTGGTGGACAGATCTGAGCAGGTGAGCACAGAAGCATTTGAATGGTTTAGTGCGAATAAATTATGCCTCAATAAAAGTAAAACCAAAACTACAACTTGCTCAAGTTCGTACAATGTCAGTGCAGATGACACAGTTTTCTTAAGCATACAATACGTAGTCAACTATACATGGAATGTACACATCCTCAATCTAAAACCAAACTTCAACCCCCTATATATGCTATTAGACATATGAGGCAAATTATACACCATCAAACAGCGGTCCAGAAGTACACTTCACACTCTTCCACTCCAAGATGACTTTTGGATTAGAAATGTGAGGTCACTCAAGTCATTTACATGAGGTTCTTGATACCCAAAAGAAAGCAATCAGAGCTATTTAAAGGGTACATCCCAGAACCCATTGCAAACCCGTGTTCATCATGCACAGAATTCAGACAGTGGTGACTGAATTCATAGTCAGTATCGTTATGGATGTTGCTAGAAACCTGAGCATTATGTGAAAAAATCAGATTATCATAAGTTTAAAATAAGAGGCAAGAGCGATCTGAACATACCAAGCGTCAGACTACAAATACTTGAAAGAAAGAATCCTAGCATTGGGAATAACCTCCCGCTGGAATGGAGAATACTTAATGAGAAGCCTTTGAAGAACAAACTGCAGAAATATTTTATAAAAATCCTCCAAACTACATATAGGAGTTTAATGTTTGAATTATATTAATGTCTGAATTATATTTTGTTGACTTGATTACTATGTTACCTGAATAAAACTTATTATTATCATGAAAATGAGGTCGATGAACAGTACATCATATTCTTTTGGAAAAATCTAAATTATGCATATAAGTGGTTTTGAATGCATGCTCCAAAAATAATTAAATGAATAATGTGGCTGTGAAAAAATTAAAAAAATCATCAGAGAAATGGTTCTAACAATGTTTGGTTACCAATAAAATCTTACCGTATCATCCACTTTATAACGATGAGCAAAAACATATCCATTGTCTGCTCTACTTAACTGACTCAACTCGAGAAACAATAAAATATCCTTCGCTTTGATGACAGGTAAAAAGGTAGATGTTCCATTTTCAGTTTCAACAGGAAAATTACCCTTTTCCATATCATAAACCATTCTTTGTGATCCAATATAATCATAAGTCTCTCCATTAAAAATAATGAACAAAACATTGGTGTCTGAAAAAATAACATGAAACATCAGATAGGACATTTTGGGGTAAGAAGATATGATAATGACAATAACATCTTACTATAACTATTATTTTCCAATGGAAACATTTTCTTCAAAATTCTAGCAGTGGTCAGAAGGGTAACAAAACCAGTAACTGGACTTTCTGCTCCAGCTGTCCTGTCAAACAGTGATGCTGTATCACTTCTGGCAGCAATAACCACGTATTTCTGACCAATAATTGGTTTAGTTTCATCGGTGGAATTATTAAAAGTAGCTATAGGGAATAAGGTTGCCCATACATTTTTATCACCTAAAGGATCACATATTCTCATCGGATTCAAATTAGTTGCTATATTTGACCTCCTGAAACCAATTTCATCAATGATTCATTTGAAGTTAGTATGTAACATACCTTATACATGTAGGAGTATTTTTGGCAGCATACATAAAAGAATCCATTTGTACTGAACAAAGAGATCTATGTCCCTGTGTTTCATATGAGAAATTGTTGAATTTAGTAAAACAATTTCTTGCAGCTTCAATTTCACTGAAATCGTCTATGTAAAATATTGGAAATGAAATATCTTTGAACATCAGTCCAGTGCCAAATGGATTCCACATGCCCCCTCTTTCTGGATCCCTACTACATGTATTTGAGATACCAAAATTTTCATTGGGACACTGTGAATCATGGGAAAAGCTGATTAAGCTCTCGTTATTCAAGTAAAGGACAAGGCCTGATATTTTTGGACTTTCTTCCAAAACCACCACAAGTTTTTCATTGAATAGGCTAACTGGAAAAATTGGGATGTAAGGACCTGCAGTGCCATTTTTCAATATAAATAGTAAATCTGCTTCCTTGTTACAGAAATGTAAAACTCCTTTACTTCCTCCTCGAACAGCTGGAATGAGTCATACAGCAAATATTACTCATGTTGGAAAAAAATCGTTGGGGACTTACAAGAACAACCCGTTTGGTGTGTTGCATTCAATCTTCGAAAACAAGGAGTTGTTGCTTTAATAGGAATATACATCCTATCTTTCGTTCTATCTCCATAACCTGAAATTATATTTTAAGAATAAAATTAAAGGATACTGATTCATTTGATGAAATCTTACAGGAATTGTAGAATAATAGAGAACTAATTAAAAATATCAGCTCATAACTTAAGAATAACATGATTTTGTATTATTTTGCATAGGTTATTAATTACTTCACTGACAGATGAACAGGTGATTTTGAAGCTCTGTAACTGTAACAGCTACTTCGCCATCGATGTCATAACGGTTACTATTGAATGATAATAGGAAAAAGCAGTGGCGGCAATAATGTATGGCTGATAACGGCAGGCGACTGGTTTTCAGAATATGATCTTTAAAGTATTAGCGAAGTGAATCCATCGGACCGTTCGCAGCAAACCGTTTAATGAAAACACGGTTTCTAGTGGCAAAGAGAAATTTATTCATGAAAAATTTAGAAAGCACTGGTATGTGATCAGATGGCTTTGGCTCTCTCATTAAACTATTTGCGGTTTAACCGAATAACGGAATACGCCGAACTATTCAAACCTATCCTCGCGTTTCAGTTCTCTAGATCAGGGTTTATCAAAGTTTTGGTTCCGCGAACCCCTGTGACTGTTTCTCGATGATGGCTAAGGCCAGTCCTACATTGGAAGCGGATTTGGTCTGGCCAGCCAACCCGACCCAACCCGATCGAACACTGCCTCCAATGTAGGAGGAAAGTACGTTTACTTTGTTTTTGTTTCCTCCAGACCCAGCCAGACCCGTCCAGACCCGCCAGACTGTCTAGTCTGGAGAAATTCCGCTTCCAATGTAGGACTGGCCTAACTCCTTTATAGACAAGGCTAAAGTAATTAATCCATCCACCTCCCAAAAAAAAAAATTAAAAAATTCGGCGTATCATCTATACCTACATAAATTTTGTCGCGGAGCATTCCGTTCGGCAGTCATGGTACACGGACGGACTGAATCTATTTTAGCTAATAAGTGAGATGGAATAATGGGAGACAGTGTTTATTGGTGATCACCTTAAATTAACTAAAGCCTATTATCCAGCGACAGTAGCCTTGCTTACTTCGCGTGAATAATTTCCGGTAGTCAGGTCTGTGAAGTTTTTTCGCCATTTTTATCTTATGTTCGACTTCATAAAAACAAAGGTAAGTCTCAAATAATAAGTATGTATTTGTGCACTTCTTATATGTAGTAGTGGTCACATTGACTAAGCGGTTAGCATGGGCAGTGTATAATGTAAGAACCATCAAATGTTTTTTAAATGAACAAACAGCTAAAATAGCCTATTTTACATTATTTCATAGCATTGTATCTTATATCATCACATTATGAAGGCCACATCAGATGCTTCTGCGGTTTTTCTTCAACAGAAGAGAGCAGTGAGAGCTATCGCGGAGGTATCCCAAAGAACAAGCTGCAAAGAGCTGTTAGTAAAATACAAAATTCTGATCTTACCAGCTATTTACATACTCATCTGCCTGTGTTCAATTCATAGAACCAGTGACGGCTCGTGCCCTCTAGGAGTGGATCGGCCAGACCAAACATATATATATATATATATATATATATAATTTAGAAGCAATTTTCTTGGGATTAGAGCAATGGATTGAAATTAGGACTTCATTTTTTTTTTTATTAATACTTTACTACATATGTTTCGGCGTACATTGAGCCTTTTTCAAGTATACATGTTACAAATACAGTGACAATCATATCTAAAATGTATAACTGTCCAACAATTCATCTTAAAACTTAGTAAAATTAAAATGATATTTATCATGTTGTGAACGCTGTCAATTAGAATTATTGTAATAATCGAAAACCTGTTATCTACTAAAAACTTATCAAATAACCGCAGTTTGGTACTAGTTCTCTTACACTTGCCATCTATGGATCACTCATATTCAACTTGTAACGAAAACGAACGAAAACTCGTACAACCTTAAGCCCTACACACTAACATCTTACTCCAAACTACTTACCTAGTGAACTGAACTTTTATAATCAAAGTGTAAACACACGCAATACAATTCTCATATACCCCCTCCTCAAGGGTATCTTGGCCGACTTAGTCTTTGAAAAATGAACAAGTCTTGGGTTGCTGTTTTGCTATTTACAGTTACTAAGAATGAATTTTTATGGTCAGAAAATCACAAAATTTATTCCATACAGTACGAATACACTTTTTTTCTGAAATTGAAATAATATTCAAGTACTTATGATAATAGTCATTTGAGATTTGAGGAGAAAATTTAAATTATTAACAGGATACGTGACAAAATTTTAAATACATAATGATTTCTCTTTCTATCTCAAATTTAGGATAAACATATGAAGATGTCGGATATTAAATTACAATTTTTAATTTGTTATTTGCAATAAACATCGATAACAATAAACAATTTCACCCGCCTGCCGTTTCACAAAGGGACGGTCGACGGCCAAGGGTTCTCGGCCGACCTCGCAAGTGTCACAGTCGACGTATTGTAAAGTTCCATAATAGGAACTTCGAGCGACGTATGTGTTAGATGAAATCATAAACTGAAAGCTGTGGCTCGGCTGGCTGAGCTGCGTTATTACGTATAAGAACAGATGCGGGAACTTGGAATAAAAATTATTTGAGGTGTTTGACCGAAATAATGTGTACTTCGATGTGTTGGGTGGAAATATGAGTTATATAGAGGGCAGAGGAAAAGATACGAAGGGTATTTCTCAAGATTTAAATATTGCTATTAATTTTTCAAATAAGTTTCGATTAAAAAAAATATTTATTTTCATCTTCTTTTTTTCGGTTGCGTCAGGCCTACCCTGACGATCCGTCACTGGTTGAAAGGAATATTGATATAAGCCGATATCACAAACTGGTGTTAAGGGACAAAGAGTGGGTTATATTCCTAAGAAACCGAAAGTTGTCGAGAAAGATCATGTAAAGGAGTTTATAGCAAATGCTCCAGACAGTATTTTCTTGATGTCAAAGGTAAATATAAAACTCAATTAAATTAATTTTCTAAATTTTTCTTATTGTCACGTGGATATAAAATATGTAACTTTAAATATTTTACTTGAAGGTCACTTTGATATTTGGAGCATCCAGGGGGTAGGTACATCGAAAACTCGATGAAAAATAGATTAGAAACTTCTGAAAAAATCTTATGCGATAATCGTTCGCCAGTAATTAATACATCAGCTACCACCAGTTCCACACGTTCCGTATCGCAAATTGTCAGTTACGATGTAAATGTGGACACAGAATATCCAAATTTGTACGTTCACCTTTATATGCCGGAATCAAAATATTCAATCATTTACTTGTATGGATTAAAATGCAAGAATACAATGGGTTCAAGAGAACTATTGAGGAACTCTTATATAACAATGCTTTTACAGAAAAGAAGAATATTTTTGTTACAGTTGCACTTGAATGCATTATCTTGGTTTACAGTTACTTCTTTTTTTTTTTTTGACTTGTCCTATATAAATCTATATTTGTCAAACAGGATGCAATAAATATTATTATTATTATTCAGAATGTCACATCTCGAAAATTCCTTCTATGAATTTGTAACGCCCTCACGTGCAGTTCCTTTATCAGCAAACTCGGGCGCCAGACTATTTGCCTCTGAGGGCGTCACCTCACCTATCGAGCTCCTCCGGAATGTCCAGAAGCTCGAGCCTAGGTAGACTCCAGTGGAGAATGAAGTGGGTAGCTGTTGGAGGTAGAGAGGTGTCACCAATAAAACACGCGATTAACTAAAAATATACTCTCTATTCGCACCAAATAAACAAACATTCCAAAATAATGGGTCTCACAGTCCTTAAAACAAATCAACAGTTCGTATCAGGTACAACAGTCCTTAATCTATATCACAAAATCTTTACAGTCCTTAACCTCTAAAAACCCAAGTCCCAAAGCTACTTGTCAATAACCAGTAACATTCCGTGAAGGGCTTAGAGTGCACATAAAGCGATTACAGTGGCGAGTTACTCGACGTATTAGGCATCAGAAAGAATTAGGCAAGCAAAATGACGTAGGCATAAAAATGACTAAGGCCGTGTGATAAAAAATGAGAATGTCTCGGGGTAAAAGCGAGAGGGGGGGGGGGGCGAAAACCAAAGCCTCACTCAGGCCAACATGGACCATCCAAGCGGGGGGGGTCCCTGGGGCACGATTCCGCACGGCGCAACTAGTGTCCGTGCGCAACAGAACCCCTCGAAGAGAACTGCCAAGGCCCAGCCCAAATCGGAGTGACCGGCGGTATGGTGTGCGCATGCGCAAACCACCGCGCGTCCACCCGCGATGACGACAGGACCGAGGTCGAACCAAGTGCCTGCCGCACAGCAGCCCACGCCACGGAAAACTTCGGTCTCAGCACGATTGAGCTTTGCTCATCTCGCACATCAACGTCAGCTCCGCGAGATGGACAGCAGGAGTCCGCCAAGGTAAAACGGCCCACAATCTAGGGACGATTGAGTTTCCTCATCTCGGCACCCCTACGGCGGATACGCAATACCGGCTAATAAAGGACCCAGCCGACACCCGTGACGAATCCCGCACCCTCAAAGATCGGGCAAATCCAGTGCCTGCCGCGCGACAGCCCACGCCACGGAAGACTTCAGTCTAAGCACGATTGAGCTTTGCTCATCTCGTACATCAACGTCAGCTCCGCGAGATGGACAGCAGGAGTCCGCCAAGGTAAAACGGCCCACAATCTAGGGACGATTGAGTTTCCTCATCTCGGCACCCAGACGGCGGATACGCAATACCGGCTAAAGGACCCAGCCGACACCCGTGACGAACCCGTGCCTTCCAGGGGTCGGTTCGACAAACGACAACAGGGGGGGGGGCACACCACGACCCTCACCGCGCAGCAGCCCACGTCACGGAAAGCTTCGGTCTAAGCACGATTGAGCTTGCTCATCTCGTACATCAACGTCAGCTTCGAGACATGGACAGCAGGAGTCCGCCGAGGTAAAACGGCCCACAACCTAGGGACGATTGAGTTTCCTCATCTCGGCACCCAGATGTCAGATCCGCAATACCGGCTAAAGGACTCGTAAAGGACGTGATGCCCTAAACGCCCTCCTGCAGCCGTCGTTCGGTCTCAACGATCGAACCTCACACTCACCTCCTGGAATCTCGTCCTCCACAAGTGGTCCTCCGGTCCCTCTCTATACCCCTTTCCTACCTTGGTATGTCTGCCTACCACTGAACTCACTACCAGCACTCACAACACTGGCTGGACCCTCCCCACTAAACGGTAGAGGCTTTCCTCTTATTTTGAGTTCCGCGCCGTACGAGGAACTGCCGTTCCCAGCGCTTGACTCGCCTATAAATACCATTCTCGGTCCCTCCACCAACACACGTCGTGCGCACTGCAGCTGGAGGTGGGAATGATCGGTCGGTGTCCCCACCGCTCGGCGCGATCTCGCTGAAGTCGATCAAGGTCAACGGGTTTCTGCCACGCAAACAAAACTACTTCGTTACAAATTTTACGAATTGTTCAATTGGAACCATAAATATAAATATGTCGAAGTAAGAAATAAAATTTATTCGAATAAATAATTTATTTCTAATGAAGTCGACGGAAAAATCTTGTAATCAACTCGTTTATTAATCTAGCGATTAATATCTCGAACATTAACACTCTCGCTCCGCTCACATGTTGAAATATTTCGACCATTAATCGCTATCATTAATACACTAGTTAATTAAATAACTATTTCGAAAACTCTGCTAAAGTTGTTCAGAATCACCATTGGTCTAAAGTTCTCAATATCGTTTCTTTTTCCTTTCTTGAATACTCTACCCTCCTTGTAGACAGTAGAAAATGATGTCCCTTAATAGAAAAGAAGGAATTTTGTCAGCACCTGCTGTCATATTTTCTTTGCAACTTTTGAGGTACTTGAAAAAAATATATTCTTTTATCTCCAGGATATTCAGAGTTTGCGCCAAGAAGCTATCAGATGAACCACCCAGCGTGAAATGTAGTGAGACGCACAGTGACGGCTCGTGCCCTCTAGGAGCGGTTCGGCCAGACCAAGCATATATTTATGTATATATATAATTTAGAAGCAATTTTCTTGGGATTAGAGCACTTGATTGAAATTAGGATTTCATCTTTTTTTTATTCATACTTTACTACATATGTTTCGGCGTACATTGAGCCTTTTTCAAGTATACATGTTACAAATTCAGTGACAATCATATCTAAAATGTATAACTGTCCAAAAATTCATCTTAAAACTTAGTAAAATTAAAATCATATTCATCATGTTGTGAACGCTGTCAATTAGAATTATTCTAATAATGGAAAACCTGTTATCTACTAAAAAACTAATCAAATCACCGCAATTTGATACTACCTCTCCTACACTTGCCATCTGGATCACTCACATTCAACTTGTAACCGAAAACGAACGAAAACTCGTGCAACCCTAAGCACTACACACTAACATCTTACTCCAAACTACTGACCTAGTGAACTGAACTCTAATAATCAAAGTGTAAACACACGCAATGCAATTCTCATATACCTCCTCCCCAAGGGTATCTTGGCGGACCTAGTCTTTGAAAAATGAAAAAGACGTGGGTTGCTGTTTTGCTATTTACAGTTACTAAGAATGAATTTTTATGGTCAGAAAATCACAAAATTTATTCCATACAGTACGAATACACTTTTTTCTGAAATTGAAATAATATTCAAGGACTTATGATAATAGTCATTTGAGATTTGAGGGTGAAAATTTCAATTATTAACAAGATACGTGACAAAATTTTGAATACATAATGATTTCTCATTCCATCTCAAATTTAGGATAAACATATGAAGATGTCGGATATTAAATTACAATTTTTAATTTGATATTTGCAATAAACATCGATAATAATAAACAATTTCACCCACCTGCCGTTTCACATAGGGACGGCCGACGGCCAAGGGTTCTCGGCCGACCTCGCAAGTGTCACAGTCGAGGTATTGTAGAGTTCCATAATAGGATCTTCGAGCGACGTATGTGTTAGATGAAATCATAAACTGAAAGCTGTGGCTCGGCTGGCTGAGCTACGTTATTACGTATAAGGACAGATGCGGGAACTTGGAATAAAAATTATTTGAGGTGTTTGACCGAAATAATGTGTATTTCGATGTGTTGAGTGGAAATATGAGATATATAGAGGGCAGAGGAAAAGGTACTAAGGGAATTTCTCGAGATTTAAATATTGCTATTAAATTTTCAAATAAGTTTCGATTAAAAAAAGTATTTATTTTCAACGTCTCTTTTTCGGTTGCGTTTGGGTCGGCCCGGCCGAACCTGCCTACCCTGACGAGCCGTCACTGGAGAGGCAGTACAATAAATACAAAATATCAAAATAAGAATCATTGGGGATCTTCAAACATACTATTGAAGGTAATCCACATAATGTCAGAATTAATGGTTCTCCTCGAGATAGAAACGGAGATTTCCACGTGAGAAGCAGGAGGCTTCACCATGACACCGTGGTTGTTACTTGAAAATTACGATAAATTTATTCTAGCTCCTAATCATTCAAAATTTGAAAGATCATATCTACGGAATTCGGAATTCACTGGCGGCCCATACGGAAAGCGAGGCCCGAGCAGGGATTCTTGATCAGAAAGAAAGATTGCTGGAGTCGGGAAGTCAGAGTAGATGTATTGATTCAGTGTAGTATCCTGAAGATTTTGAGGATATTGATAATTGTTGATAGGCAATGAAAAATGTTATTGAGCAATGGAAAAATATGAATCCACATGTTTCAACTGTGTTCCAATATGACCACATCATCTGTAGCCATGCAATAGAAATTAAATTCATGAATTCTTGTAGGGTTTTTTGCTCATTTTGAGACTGTTTAAAGTGTGTAACGGGCGAATTTCCCGATTGCGATCACTTCGGAAACCTCCGCTAAAAATGGAATCGAGGCCTGCATAGTAGGATCTCTGTGTTTCTGTGACGGGCATGATAGAGAACTGGGGTTGACTTCGATCGACCATCTTCGATTCTGCATTATTTATCGCGTTAAAATTTTAGAAAGTACATGTGTCTATCAGGTGTAATGATCTTTCTCGAATGAAATTAAGTTTCAAATAGAGAGTTTGTCGTGCCGAACAGTTTTATAACGTTCGGTACGTCCAGTTTTTGATCAGATAATGTTTATACAATTTTAAATCGTCGTATTTAATTGTTTTATGTACAGGAGATGGCAAAGGTCTCGTGCATTCTTTTTCAGACCACCACATTTAGTTTTACACGTGTCTTTCGGAGAGATGTCTGATAAATCAACGTACCTTCCTAATTGTTTCTATATTTGAGCTATACTTTATTGCTCAGTGAATAGTTTTTTCTCGTTTCTCAGTTTCTTGATTTTCCTGATGAATTTTTTATCGAATTATCTGTACCGTTGAATTCTGTTTTTGGAACACGTGGATATTTTTTCTTCCCTTGAATTCTTATCGCTTTACGAGTCAATACATTCAAGGGTCGCCGGAAACTGTGGAACATTATTGTTTCTAGAACTTATGAAATTGATTATCACTGCCAAAACCTAATGGAGTAAAAACTTTACCGAAGAATTAAACAAATTTTCCGGACAAAAAATTTGCCGGAGTTGGAAATTTACCGAAGAACTTAACCAAATTTGCCGGAATTAGAATATTTCCGGATTTGACATACCTTGCCGAGGCTGAAAAAATTTGCCGAAGTTGAATTTTACGACGTACTAACAGATGTTTCCCTGAGAACTGAGAGAAGAAACAGATTTTGTTGGAAAGTTTGTCTACAGGGTGGAAGACTTAACCCTCATTTTCGACACCAGACTCATCCCGAACACCCAGGATGGTTGTAAAGTCCTGTTATCACATGAATTAGGACTCAAGACAGACAAGATAAGTTACAGTAACAATTGTAGACATCACCTTTTGATTTTAATAGTCAGAAATGGATCAGTTCCACTTGCAACTTTTAATTCGGACAATTAAACATTTGTGCATACTGTAAATATCTAGTATTTGCAAAAGAGTGGAACAAATTTCGATTGTTCGAGTATTGTCTATCATTGACTGGGGTAAAAGCATCTATTTAATTTCTCTGAAGGTAAATGTGAGATAGGTTTGTGCTCTAGCTAGCCGGAGCAATATTTCAAAAATAAATTTAATTGAATTATATAAAAATAATTTTTTCTGGGACGGGAAAAAAATTTGACATTTCATCTCTGTTGACAGGTAACAACTTTTCACGAAATTACTTTTTTCCCGGAAATATATACATATAGATAATGGAAGATATTTGATTTTAGAATATTTTATTGAATGTAAGTTACATTTTCTTTATATCAGAAGTACAGTTATTAAATGTGCATTGCGTGAATGACATGTTCCTTGAACTATTTGGTACATCAGACGAATTTTCTTGTGTTGAAATAATATTCTCTGTCATGGACACAACTGCTGTTGATGTACCTGGTCGCAAATCGGGTGTTATTTCAAAACTGCCACACGTTCTGAACACTTAATTAGCAATTTCCGTTCGTGTGCCATCGATTCATCAACATACCCTTCAACGACCGTTGATGACTTCCTACCGCCATGTTTCTTTGGTGTCATCAAGTCTCCCCCAGATTCAACTAAAAGTGTAGTAGACGATCTTCGAAATAAATGACCTGTATATAAGTTAGCATTTTCAAGTTGAAGAAAATTAGCTACTGTTTCAGGTACCTTATAAAACTGATTTTTATCCACAACCAGATTGATACATTTTCCATTGCGATATGCATAAAACAGGAGGCGAACTTTTGCTGTTGCTGGACGAAGGGCTATGTTCATTCGGTAATCTATAATATAAAAATGAATCGCAAAATGTGTTGGTAAGCGCATAACTCATCAATGCCTGGACCAATTTGGCCAAATCTTTTTTTAAAATGTTCGTTGAAGTTCAAGGATGGTTTTTAGGGCGAGAAAAATTAGAATTATTGCTGGAAAAACCCTAAAAATAGCCCTTTTCTTTTTCCCATACAAATGATTTGTAACTAAAAAGGTTTTGCAGCAATGTAAATTGATTGTTTGGGATGAATGCACGATGGTACATAAAAAATCTTTGGAGGCTTTAGACAGAACCTTAAAATATCTACGGAACAATAATAACCGATTTGGTGGTGCAATGATTTTATTAGCAGGAGATTTTCGTTAAACATTGCCAGTGATTCCACGATCAACGCCAGCTGATGAACTCAATGCATGATGTCCTCCAATTTGTGGAAACATGTCAAAGTACTTCAAATAAGCAAGAATATACGTGTTGAGTTGCAAAATGACCAATCTGGAAACATATTCTCTAAACAACTCATTGACATTGGTAATGGCAAATTTCCTATAGACATGTTGACTGGCTGCATTAACTTTCCTCAAAGTTTTTGTCAGTTAACTCGATCAAAAGATGAACTTATTCAGGAGGTGTTTCCAGATGTTTCTCAAAATTACAGAAACCATGATTGGTTGAGCGAACCAGCTATACTGGCTGCAAAAAACATAGATGTAAATGAATTAAATTTCAAAATTCAAGAAAAAATTACAGGCGAATTGAGCATATATAAATCAGTTGATTCGGCTACTAATCAAGATGATGTAGTCAACTATCCACCGGAATTTTTAAACTCGCTGGATTTGTCAGGATTGCCACCTCACAATCTTCAATTAAAGGTTGGATCGGTGGTTATAATGTTGCAAAATATCAACCAACCGCTTCTTTGCAACAGTAGATGGTTAGCGATAAAAAAATTACTAAACAATGTGATAGAAGCAACTATACTCAAAGGAAAGTATAAAGGAGAAGATGTTCTCATACCGCGCATCCCAATGATTCCGACTGAAGTTGAAGAGATCTTCAAAACGTTGAAAAATAAAAACTGTGTTGGAGTAGATAATATTTCAACGAGGATCTTGAAGAAGATTGCTCCGATAGTAGGTCAACATCTTGCTCATATGATTAATTTGTCTATAACATCGAGTCAATTCCCTAATGCATTAAAAAAATCAGTTGTCGTGCCTATTCATAAAAAGGGAAATTTGAATGAAATAAGCAACTATAGACCAATATCAATTCTTAGTATTTTTTCTAAGTTTTTGAGAAAGTCATTTTCCGGATAATGATGTCATAATTGAGTTCAATATCCTCGATAAAGCTCAGCACGGTTTTAGAGTTGGCTGCTCTACTCAATCTGCCGCACTCAAGTTTGTTGAATCAGTTTGTTGAATTTCGAATGTTTGGATTCAAATTTGCACGTGTCAGGAATTTTTTTCGACCTGTCTTGTGCATTTGATACCTTATCGTTCCAGTTCATCATTGATAAATGTTCAAATTTAGGCTTCAGAGGAATTTTTTCTGATTGGCTACGAAGTTTTCTTCATCCCAGAACAATGTCAGTAAAAAATAATAAATTTTATTCCAAGGAATACACAGTTAGTTTGGGTGTTCCCCAGGGCTCCGTATTGGGACCTCTGTTGTTTTTGATTTTCATAAATGACTTGCCCCCCTATTTATCGTGCTTACTGCTTATATTATTTGCAGATGATACATCTGTCGTCATCGCGGCTGTAAGTTGTGATGAGCTCCAATGAGCTTGTAAAAAATTATAGCCGAATTCATTTCATGGTGTCGACGTAACAATTTGATAGTTAACATAGAAAAAACGGCCTGCCTGTATTTTGGTTTGCGATACTGTGAACGAAGATCTTTTCGAATAGATTGTCTGGGTACAACTATAATTCCATCAGAATGTACTAAATTCCTTGGGATCCACATGGATCGAGGTCTTACTTGGTCAACCCATGTTGACACCCTGTGTAAAAAAATAAATAACGCTTATTACGCTATAAATAGACTGAAAACAACCTTACCGTCAAGTTTTCTTATTGATGTTTATAACAGCCTGATTTACTGTCATCTTTCATACAATGTTTTGCTGTGGGGAAATTGTAGTTCCTTCTCTAAAGTTTTTGTTGCACAGAAAAGAGTTATACGGTTAATTTTTGGTATAAACTATCGAGCATCGTGCAAACCTGTGTTCCTTATCAATAAGCTTCTGTCGGTGCCCTGTATATACATATTAAAATGTCTCATATATGCTAAGGAAAATGAAAATTTTTGGGATAAACTTGCTAGTTCGCACGAACATGTATCAGAGCATTGCATTATATAACCATTTGCCTAATAACTTGAAATCTTTGGATAAAAGGTCATTCGAGAAAGAAATTAAGAGGTTGTTAGTCCTAAAATGTTTCTATTCGGTTAGGGAATTTCTCTCTGATCCCTTAACCACCTAGCTGCAAACGAGTAAGTGAATTTGTAATATTTCCATGACTTATCCTATACACAATTTTGTGTCCTGAAGGATCAATAAAGTTATTATTAATATTATTATGTTCTTTCACTATTAAATCGTTGTTTTCACTGTCACAGGACGCTTCGCGTCGGGAGACAAGACAACCTCGAGCTAAAATCTAATACTTTTTTCCCTTGTATAATAAATAACTATTTTTTAACGTTACAAATGCAATATTAATTTCAAGTGACTACAAATGATTAATAAATAATTTCATGATAAATGGTAACAAGAAACACAAATATACAACTTCATTGTTTATTTTACAAATATTGCGAAGGCACAAATCTCAAAAAAAAATAACAAACAATTCAACAACGAATTAAGTATACTCGAATATACACAAATATAATAACAAACTGAATTAAACGAAGAAAAAACATATCCATACACGCTGAAAACTTGCAAATCTACAGATGCATACATATCGTTTCAAAAGACTTATAATTTACCAAAGAACAGCTCATTTTCAGAGTTTTTCAATGAAAATTAATTTTTTTTTGAGTTGTGTGAGGGTGATGCAATCCAAAAAAATCTCCCTACATGAATCTTTCCTGAATTCGATTTGATCGTATTTGTTTACCATTATCTATATTATAACCATTCTATAGCTAAAAAAAAAATAGTAAAGTTTTCTCCGATTTAGTAGCAACTATTTGAATTCTCTAATTTAATTTTGCCTAAATTCTTGAACCAAATTTAACTAAATTCAGAAATAATCCTAAATACTAGTTAACAATTAATTATTTTATAAAATTAATTAAAAAATGTATCAAACCTTTATGTGACACACTTGACTAAATTAAATAGTCCTATAAAAATGACTCTTAGTTCTCGTAGCATGAAAATACATTTCATTATTTTATTTCAACAGAAATAAAGAACTTGACATTATAACATGAACGAACAGCGACATAACCTCATATTTCCGTTATCTTGAATGAATTGAAGATAATCGTTAAGTTTTCAGTCTAACAGTCGTTTATAGGCCGGGTCATTTACCAAAAATTGTAACATCGCCAATTTATACACTAGTATACACCAATCAGATCACATCAGTATTTATCTTGCAACAGCCGTATCAATATTTATAACATTTCCTTAAAACTTTGAGCAAGGAAGTCCTACACAGTCTTTTCGAAAATCCACAAACCCGGTATAAACTCAGATTTATCAGTTTGATCAAATAATAGGCTTTTCCCGAATATTGAATTGGATGACTGAACTGTTGATTATTTTAATTACCTCAGAGGAGTTCTTTCAATTTACAACCTCAATCTAACAGCTAAAATTGACAAACAGTAACAATGCATGAATTACAATCATAAATAGTTGGCATCGATTTCAACAATGTCGAAAACCTTTCATCTGTCAACTTTGGAGGTTAGTTGTTATACGTGGGGTTCTTAAAATTACAGTTTTAGTTTGTCACATAAAAATAAAGCTCTACATCATATTTAACGTGTTGAAATTCGCGAAAAATAACGGACTATTTATAGCATGTCAACAATAACTTCGAATTACTTAGGTTATAAAACTAATGGTGTTATCATAAAGCAATTACACAGTTTCATAATGCAACAATGACTTACGTGAATAAAACAAAAACTTAGGAGAAACTATTGATCGTGAATTACATTATGGCACTACAGATAATCGGTTGAAAAAACAAGACAATCGAAATTTTGTTCATATAAGAAAATTTCAAGTGTCGAAAGAACTGAAATCGCACATGAGACAATATCGAGAAACCAAAAATAATAATTTTTTCACTTCGGAAGGACCAGCGTTGGACAATTCCACTGTTGAAGCATATGTCATTTTGAAGTTTAAACTAGTCAAAAAGAATCTCGTTAACTAGTTGACAATTTTGACAATGCGTCAACAAATACATAGTGAAAAATGTCATCTGTCAACATGAAGGTTACGATCGATTTAATTAGAGAATTCCATTTATCGTCGATGAAAATGGAGACATCAGAACGAAGAAAAATCCTTAACAACAAAGTCAGAGGTAATTTATATCACATTTGGAAATACCCAAAGATATTGTCTCTTTGTCCACTTGGAAGTATGATTTATTTTCAAAATTTTTGCACTCAACGCGAAAGACAGTTACAGATAAGCCTAGGAACGACTACCGTACTCTCCAGATGGCGCCGTCTTAAATTTCAACTTCAGTTCTTCGTATTAAAAAAAATAAAATGATATCAAAAAAGTATACGCTGTGAAAAGTGGCACCAAATATACGAATCGCGCTGATATGAATAAAATTACCTACTCTAAGAAAAAATATTGATTGAGCACATGAATATTACAACCTTTCAACAAACTGCCTTTCAACTGATAATAATATTTTTCGATGATAACACATCGAATATTACATCGTTTCGATACAGAAACGTCCATAGGTACGATTTAATCACAGTTTTGTTCGTTAAATATAACCAACTTAAAATGGACGCGACTTTGTTGTGGTTTCGCGCACATAAAGTCTTGGCGAATTGATTCACTTAAAATTAGAGTCGATGTTCAGTTCTGTATCGCACAAAGGTCACATGACGTTGCAGCAGATGGCGCGGTAGGGTAATGCGCCATGTTTTGGGAAGTTCCTAGATCTAGCCTCTTGCTCCAGCTTCTTCTTCCCCTCGATCTCACGTTGGAGTTCCAAAAAGTCCTCATTTTGACCATATTTACTCTCGTACACCTCTAGAACTTCCTCCTCTTCTTCATTGCTCTCAATTTTTGTTGATTCTTCTTCCATTAAATTCTGAGGGTCAGAACTTGAGGAAATTTCGTTTTCCCAGCAGTCTAATAGGTCCGCTGAGTCGCTGTTGTTCCTAGAAGCAGAATATACGGTGATTTCTTCATCACTTTCGCTGATCACACTGCTTCTTTTACCATTAAACAACCCGTTCTTGGAAGACGTCTCGTCGATCTCATAGAACTCCTTGAAGATTTTACTGGGACTTTTCAAGATTTCCACCTCCGGAGTGTTTTCTCGCGTCTTGCTCATCCAATTCTTCACCGCTTGAGTTATCGGGTATAACTTTTCTTTATCAATTCCATTCCTTTCTTCTTCTTTTACCTTTTCAACAGATTTCTCCCTGGTTTCAACTTCAATATCTCTTGGAGGAGTCACTCTGGTGATCAATTTTCCTATTTCAGCCTCCGGAGTACCTTCCTTGCCGTAAATGTCATTGAGAAGATCATTAACTTCTGAATTCTCAACGAACAAATCCATTCTGGACGTACTAGGTTGGTTTGAATTAGGGGTCACTTTGGAAACGTCATCTTCTACGGTAGCCATGGAGTATTTGAATTTTGGCAATGAGTTTGCTAGAAGTTTCGTGAATTCTGGAGATTTTTCTGTGCTCGATTCTCTGCTGCTTCGGACAACAGATTGGAAGAACTCCTCTTTGACGGGAATTATGTTCAGGGCTTTGATTTTTTCTTCCAGATTACTATACATGCCCCTTTGGATTATCAAATCTAATTCCTGAGAGATCTCCATGTTTGTTTTATCTTCGGAATTGTTCGAAAAAGTATTCTCAAGCAGGAGGTCGTAAGTATCTTCGGCGTTCGTTGAGATGAGAATTTCGACATTTTTAGACTTTTTCTTTTTCTTCTTACTTTTTTTCTCGGTTGACTCGGGTACGATGGTTTCAAGAACTGTAACAATTTCCTCCGTCACCTCTGAAATTTCTGGTACAATCTCAACGATGGAAGTTTCTTCTTCAACTTTCTCTGGCTCTATCACATTTATCTTAGGTTCTTCTTTCTTTATTTCAGGAAGTAATTGAGCTAAATCTGAATCAGTTACGAAGACCCGTTTGGTTAGTTGTTTTTGACCTCCTTTCTTCTGTTTCTTCTTAGAACTAGATTTTTGCTTATTTGGTTCAACAATTTTAACCTCAGACTCATTATCATCTTTTACTTCGACACCTACATTACTCAAGAGCTCTTTTTCCAAATCTCTAACTTCCAAAATTTTAACAGGACTCTTTCGGACGATCTCAGGAACTTCCTCAACCTCCGCATGTTTGCTTTCATCAACTTTAGCATGACCGTTTATCATGTTTTGTAAGAACTCGTTTTGTTGGAAATTTTCCAATTTGCTCTCGGGACACTCAGGAGGAATAACTTCCTCTTCTTCCACAATAGGTGTTTCAGAGCCATTGTCTGAATCTTCAACGTTCTTGTTCCTTCTTTTTTTCTTGCTGGATACAGATATCCATTGGGTTTGATTGGTTGGAGTATTGATTACTTCAGGCAGACCTGGTTTGGTTTTTTTAGGAGTTGTGGAGTTCTCTGCAACTGCTGAGTTGTTAATTATTTTGGATTGAGATTTTTTGACTGTTTCAGAGTACCTCCTAGGATTTTCATTAGAAAAGTAAGCTGTCTGAGTGGCAGTTTGTTTTCGAAGAGGGCTATTTGGAGTGAATCTCTTGTTGAACTTATGGTTTGGACTTCCGTTTTGCATGTAAACCTGGTGTAGTCGGTTTTCTTGAACCGTTTGGTCCCGTTTTTGGAAGGGTTTATCATCTTTTCTCTGCCACCTGTTCCTTGTTTCATTGTGATTATTGTCTTTACTAGGCGCATGGAAATGTTCGACAGTTTTGGTAATGGTCGATCTTTGTTGGAATTTCATTGGATTATTTGGAATTATCATTTGTTCTTCAGGTATATCGTTTTGAATAGCAGGCGCGACATCTTTGGGTTGACGTTGAATGTCGCTTTGCTTTGTTACGATCGGAGCCTCAGTTGGTTCAATTTGCTTAGCAGATTCTTCAATATTAATAGAAGAGGGAATTACGTGTTGGACACAATCAACATCAGTACTTTCAGTCACATTCGAGCATTCTTTATTTTCATTTATGTGTTCTTTGATTGGTGTCTCGTTAACGGCTTCGTTTTGGGGTCTGCTATTCTGAAATCTTTTTGGATAATAACCATTTTGTACAGTGTTGTTGTTTCTGCTTAAGAACTTTCTGCGGTCTTCGTAATTTTTGTGCTGTCCCGGCTTCTTGTACGGGTGACTATTTCCATTGTTTCTTTTTTCTGGAATTTGGGGATCATTTGCCACTTCTTCAAGCTTAGATACGACAGTTTTGATATCGATGTCGCTCTTGTTTGGCTGTGTTTCGATTTCCATTTGTGGTATTTCTTCAATAGGTGGACCCATTGGAGTCTGGATAGGTTCAGGATACGCAGGCAGGAAACCAGGCATGTATCCGGGATACATGGCAGGATTCTGCTGAATATAACCAACCGTCATACCGGGCGGTAAGAATCCGGGGTGTCCGAAGTTTGGAGCTCCCATCGGAGCCATCAAGGGTACTTGCACGAATCCAGGCTGTATCTTGATATATTGAAGGTTCTCCGGCCGCATGGATCTA
Organism: Micraspis discolor; assembly: GCA_030674115.1. NCBI lineage: Eukaryota > Metazoa > Arthropoda > Insecta > Coleoptera > Coccinellidae > Micraspis > Micraspis discolor. The sequence goes on from JARTUT010000042.1 coordinate 200,083, forward strand.
GGTACAAACTCTTGCGCGTCGGGCTTGAGATCGTATTTAACTTTTTTATCCTCTTTGTTCGTTTCGCTAAGGCTAGTAGTTTTTTCGGCAGTTTCGTTTGGAGTATCTTGATCGTTGCAGGAAGCTGAAGGGTCATCGATCTGTTGCCCCTGCGTTCGGTGATCGCCATTCAATTCGATGGCTTGCTTATCGTCTTCTTTGGCATCCGTTTCCGAATTTTCGTTCGTTTGATGTTCGCTAGGTGGCGAAACGGTGGTTGAGTGGTCCTGAGATGAAGATTCTTCAATCGATTGTTTGTCTTCATCTTCTTCTTCAACGGAACTGAACTCGTCTTCAGTGTATTCTGAAGTGGTGCCGTTCTGCGCGTGACCATTTGTTGTGGTGTTGAGATCCGAGGGGAGTTTTCGACGCCTGCGTCTTTTTATCCTCTTGGAATCCGAGGGTTGTTCTGGCAGTTAACTAACTCTGAAATGAAAAGAAACACGAATTATTTCCATGTGGACCAGATGATTCATAGGTACCGATTAAATTTTTCAATCCATTTGATAACCAAACATCTAGTTAGGTCTAGTATTATACTGAAAAATAGTATATAACATTACTAGGAAGGTAAGAGGGTTTTTACTGGCGAATGGAGGATATAACTGACGAGCCGCAGGCGAGTCAGTTACCTCTTTGAGCCAGTTAAGACAGGAATTTTAATCCGAATCTATCGTTCCAATAGGGAAGTTTTCAATAAGATTATTATAAGACGATGAAAAAAGAAGAATTTGGGCATCGCTGTTGGGATGATCAAGTATTTGCCCAAAGAAAGCAATTTTCATTTGTTCAGATTGTAGCGGCACTCTGTCAGCGGCAGGGGAGTGTATAGGGATCTCTTGGCGGCACTCTATATAGCCACGCATAGCTTAATTCACAGCGCTCAAGTTTCACACCGACTAGGTACTAGGTGCCGCGTTCAACTCCCGGCGGCTCCCTCAAACTTCTAACCCCTGCGTCTATGGCATGGCGCACACAAGCCATACTGATGAGTCCAAATGTGTGCGCCAAGGACGAAACGCATAAGTAGGGATAACACTTTCGATCCTACAAGATTATTTTGACCCTGAAGATAATGTGATCCGAGTAAATGGAAAAAGATTTTATGCGGTGTTGCCGGGTGAGGTTTCACAAGAGAGTTTTAATGAGGTAAAGACTTTCAATGAGGGAGTCAAAACAAATTGACATTTTTCAAAGGAATGCTTTGTCTATCTTATATAGTCTAAGGTAAAAATTATATAGTGCAGACATCTAGGCGTCACATTTGGATGACCCTTTATATTGTAAAGTTCGAGATCGAACAAATAAATGAACGGAAACTTGGATTTGGGAAAGGGATTGAAACCATTTTATCTCGATACACATATCGACAGAAAAACTGTCGTAGCGATCCAAAATAAATAAAACTCTGATGATTTTCCTTGAGGTAACTTCGTTAAAAGTTTGGTAACGCATTGTTGGCATATTGACAAAAGTTGTCAGGATAATTATACCGTTTGCTTCCTTCACATCGGTTCTATTTCGATAGGAGAATGGAGTACAGCGCCCTACTTACCATTCATCCTTACTTTGAATTATCGATGCTATTGTGCCATGAGGGTAGCAGGCAAGGAGAGAGAAAGACTGAACGAGATGAAAGTACGAAGGCGAATATGGGGGGTGAACAGACGAGAGATTACGATTTAGATTAAGCACCACCAGTTTGTAATACTCTTCGGAATCTGATCGATATCATGCCTTGAACAGATAATCGGATAAGTATTATCGTATTGTTGTCCCTTACAGTCGCCAATTGAATTTTTGGTGCATTCAATTCAAAACTCGTGTAGAATTTAACCTGGTAATAAGAATCAAAAAACAAAGAATTCTATACAGGGTGAGTCTTTGACCACTACGTTAAGTTCAACCATAGATTCTTGACGTCATAAGAAACATTTCCTTCCTATAACATTTTTCCAAATTTATAAGAAAGATATAGGATATTGAAATTTCATAAAAAAATGTATTTTCACCTTTAATATTCAAACAACAATATCAATTGAAATGATCTCTTGTAGAAGGTTTTTGATAACAGTCATGCATATTTTGGCATTAATAGATTTATTCCATTTCTTGTGGGTTTCTCACTACTACTGTACAGATTGGTTAAATTGCATGAAAAACAAATATCACTCGAACTAAAGGAAACTTGTACTTCCCAGAATCATTAGTCTTTTTTGCAGATAAAATCATTCATCATCTTTTTTCCTGTTACTGCAACATTCAGGATGGTTTTTCAGTATGGTTTTGTTTTATAATACGTTGTTTCTTCATTTCGAAATGACCACTGAATCAACGGTCTATTTCATTTTTCATTTTTTAATTTCATTGTTGTTAAATAAATAAATACGTTGGGAAATCTTGGAACGCACATCTGGTGGCATATGCGTCGTAAAACAGATTTTTCGGAGATTATTATTCATTCTGCCACCTGAAATTGTGGAAGTGAACGCTCGATTCACGGAAACAAGTATCAGTGAAAACTCGGACATTTTTCTAAAATTATTCAAAACAGTGTGTGAAAGCTATTGTGAGATCTGGACAGTGCTGACCAGGGGATGAAAGTCTGGGTTCTATGCTCTACCAAACATGGCTACCGGAAGGAAATACGACTGAGTGAGACAGAGATATTTTCGTAAAGAACAAAGGAGATTTTTGGTAGGGTAGACGGAAGACACATAAGGACAGATGTTGGTTGGGAAGCACGGAGTAAACTAAATATCTCTAGCCATTAAAATTTTTTGTATCTAGACCTCATAGTGGTATTTCAACTAGTTGAAAATCCTCATATATTCATCTAGATAGAAGGTAGGATTAATTTGGTTTTCATTTGAAAAATTTCTAACTATAGTTATATCGATGTATTCAGATGATTATTAAAAATTTTTGTCTTTAATTGATAATAACCTTGTAGATATTGCTGAATGGATTGGAGACTACTATGTAAACCACAGCGAAGAACCTGTGCAAGTGCTAGATATGACCATACAGACGTTTTCTTCTATTCATCAGGTGAGTTCTACCTCTGTTTACAACTTGAAATTGTTGAAATTGATTTTTCATTTCATCATTTGATTTTTATTACTTAGGACCTAGACACTTCAATGATGCTGAAGATTGGTTCCTACAACACAATCTGTTCAAAACAGAAGCAGTAGAGAAGTAAGACAAAGGATGGTGGTTAAGAGTAGATATATTTTATATGGAGGAAAGATTATTAATGTTGAAAGAAGCTCAGTGTTCTGTTGATTCATATGATTGGGTGAGTTGTAACACAATATTTTAAATCAGATTTATCCATCTCACGTTCTCTCTTTTGCATTTAAAATGTCTGAAATTGCAGTAGTACCTTTGGTCATGTTGATAAAAACCTATAATTGCAAATTTCCTTCATGTAGAGTGCCTTTTATTCTCATGCTCCTTCTGGATTCAAGCAAAAAAAGTTTTTTTCATTTCCCAGAACTCTTTCTAGGAGAGAAGCTTGGAAACAAGCTTGCTCTATTAGTCAAAACACAAACACTTCTTATTATAGAGTTTGTAGTGATCACGTTTCTTTATCTGACTACAATAACCTGAGGGTGCCTACTCGCCTTCCTGATGAGGCTGTACCAAGATGTCAAACCAATTTAATCAACCAGGATGATCAAAGTTATGCTGACGAATCTCTGCAATTCTCTGCAATTCCTCCACCAAAATACCCCTACTTCTATTTAAATGAATTCCAGTATATCTTCTGTTATATTCTCAGAAAGTTCTTCGTCTAGCTCTGTAAGTTCATCTATTCTTTCTCAATGCTCACCTCCTCCATTAACACCCAAAATAAAAATACTACAGAAGTATTTTTACTGTCCAAAGAAAATAACTTCTGTAACCTTGTCTCATCTTCGAGTGGTGTTGAATATTCTAAAAACGCTAATGCCAAACATAAATATAATAAGTATAATAATTTCTTCGTAAGTTTTGATAATGCTTCTTTTTCTAGGACACCTGGATGATACAAACAACTGCAGGGCAGATACTAGTGCAATCAACACATTAAAAGTGATAAGGGCTAATAATGACAATATGTGATATCCTGTGATATGTTGTAATGTTTTCTCTACAATATTTTATGTCCACTATGATATTCTAAAAATTTGTTGTTTTTCATCTCAATTTAGCATGAATGCTTTTTTTTAGAAAAAGTATTTTTTACGTAACATGACTGTTTTTTTATTTATAATAAGTGTTTTTTATGTAGCATAAGTGTTATTTACATAACATGACTGTTTTTTATTTCTAATATGTATTTTTTAATTCAGCATAAGTGTTATATACATAGCAAGACTGTTTTTATGAAGCATAAGTGTTATTTACGTAAAATGACTTTTTTTTTATTTTTAATCAGTGTTTGTTATGTAGCATGAGTATTATTTACATAGCATGACTGACTTTTTTTTTATGTTCCTATAAATTCTGTTGAATTCTTGAAGTTTATTTTTATTCAATGTGATATTCGCTCTAGTGATTTTTTTTGTGAAGTCTTGAAATGATATTTATATTAAACACTAGTCTGTTAGTTTTGGAAATAAGTTCATATTATACAATAATATATATATTATATTCCTGAATGAACAATAAAATGATGAAAATTTATTACTTCTTGTTTTTTCATCTCAATCATTTAGTATATGCCTCAAGGTAATGTGAATAAAATAGTAAGTGCATATTTACTATGCATATATGAGAATATTTGAAATTCCTGATGCTACAGTAATTCAAATTTCCCGCCGTTCTAGTAATTCAAATTTCCCGCCGATTTGATTCCACTCTACCAAACATGGCGGCCGATATATGTTGCCAAAATTTAGTTAGGAGTTTTCATTTCTTGTATATTAGTGTTCTGTGGTGCTGACTGCCATTCTGGGTTCATCCAACAAAGGTAGGTTCCAGGTGCTTCCAGCGTATCCTTGCTTTCATTTCAGTTTCTTATTATTGTTTTTTCGCGAGATCAAAATTCGTTCATTGAGCTACCGTTACATACACCATTTTTGAGGTATTTGAAGTTGAAAGGAATTAAATCCATATAATCGTCTGATGAAACATGAGTGAGTGAATCATTCGTTATTTTTTTACAGTATTTGAATACCAATTGCAGAACTGAATTTTTTCTTTCAGAATTCTCATCTCGCAAATCATGAACTTTACGATATTTGTACGGGTGAAATTGATTGCGTTTCGATATGTTCAAAGCAGTTTCGCCAGTTGATTCCCACTTCATCTTCCAGTTTCCTGACGAAATATTTGGATTGACTGTCACAGCTCCATTAATTTCATTAATAGTGTTCTCCTCTTCATTTTAGTTACGAGGTCTGTGAATTAAGTAATGAGACTGATTTTTGCAAAATTTTTAATACACGAATAATTTCAATTTAATATTGTCACTGTCAAAATAACTTCTTTCTGAGGTCTCACAGCGATGGAGACGTTTCTTCTACTCCTTATAGCAGTGTTGGAACCTCGATACTCAAATAACCTTCAGCTGGTCGTTTACAGCCGTTTCAATTTTTTCCCAAAATGATTTTCCCTGAGGTAATTTTTCAACTTTGGGAAGAGAAAAAGTCACTAGGACTCAAGTCAGGCAAATAAGGAGGCTGAGGACCCACAGGAATGTTTTTACTAGCCAAAAACTCGTTTATTGAAATTGACATTTGCGCAGATTTTTCTCATCTACAATTCATTGGTCAAAATTTGATGAATGGTGGTGTGTGTCAAATTTAACTCTTCCCCCATCATTCCGACCGTCAAAGGACGATCTGAACGAACAAGATCCCGGATTCTGTCGGTATTTTCATCGGTTCTTGAAGATGAAGGCCTTCCGCTTCGTGGTTCATTTTCAATCGACTCTCTTCCTTCTGATAATGCCTTAAACCACTGAAAAACCTGTGACAAAACACTATCTCCGAAGGCCTGGTGAAGTTTAAGAAAATTTTCCGTTGCACTGTGCCCAAGTGTGAAGCAAATTGATGTCATTCATTTTAGAACACAATAGGAAAAACTGTTTCACAAAAATATTCCCTACGCACAACCAAATAACTCGAGCGAGGTCAAACTCGTACTGAAGGTGGATCACAATTTCCTCTACCGCCCCACTAAGCCTCGCGCTTCCAGTATTACCAGATCGAATGCATCGTCGCCAGTCTCATTACTTAATTTACAGACCACGTATTATATTCTTTCGAACGTAATTTTGTGAAGCTTCCATGTTTTATCAGATTGTGAACTAAACAATGCCATTTTTCACTTGGTCGTTGTCGTTCAGGATATTTTTTGTAATAGACTTCTCTTGCGACTCGGCTATTTCCATTCGTTTGAATATAGCATACCAACATATATTTTTCGTTATTTCGGGCCATTAGGGATTATAAACAGATTGACTATTTTTAATCTTAAGGGAAAACGATGACAAATCAACCACAGATATATCTATTCCGCAATCAGTGATTCAAATCATAAAGGCTCAATCTCACAAAAGATGATGCATATTCAACGGTCGCTGTGGTAACGGCAGATTTCTCTATTTCAAAAGTGATTACAAAAGCAGGAAGCCGGAGAAAAGGATTTTTTCGTACTTCCGGGCCTAAAGTGACAACTTCACTCCCTTATGACAGGTACTAAAGTGTCACATTTAATCCCTCCGGGATTAAATATTGACGAAACTCCCGGAACGATTAAATCACAAACAAACGAATTCAAGGGATATTTTATTGAAAAATACAATTAATTAGAATGGTAATTAACGTTGATATTCAAATTAATATTGTGACAGTTCGTCATATTGACCAGTCTTTCCTGGGTTAATGCAGCAGGTAGCTGACGAGTAACAGATAGGTCCTTATCATATTGAACTGGTGTTTGTTTCGAAGATCCTGCGGAAACAGGAAGCGAGAATGAGGACTGTGGCATAACTATAGTGGACGAATCGGCGACTTGACCAAATATTTTATTTGAAATATTTTGTTTATTTTTAATAGACGATTCAATATATCCCTCGGCCACGTTGGAGGATTTCCATCCTCCATGTCTCTTCAGCACGTCTATTGTGGCTCCCGAATCAGCTAACAAAGACGCAGATGTGCGTCTAAAACAATGTCCCGTATAAGACGTCGCATTTTCTAATTTCAAGAAAGCTGCTATTTGCCGTGGAAATGTACCAAACATGTTTTTTCCTACTACTCGCGTAGTACATTCTTTGTTGATGTATTGAACAAAAAATTTTGAATGAGGTGTCCCTGTCTTTCGCAATGCCACATATTTTCGAAATATCGCCACAAAACTGAAGGCACTGTTTTCTGAATTTTTGATCACAAAATTTCGGTCAATTTTATTTTTGGTGTTTCTAATCGCAATTAGGAAGGAATCGCCCAAATCTCTCACATCGTCGATTTCTAAATCAACCAACTCTTTTCCACGACAAGCTCCCGCAACGCCCAAAATAAGTGCAACCTACAAAAAAATTGATTTCTTAAAATTTCTGAATCTAAACACATTTCCAAATTTTCCTTAGCCTCCCGTAAAAACTGATCTACCTGCTCAGACGTGAGAATTCTTGACTTCTTTGGCTTAAATCCCTCATTTCTTCTCTTCAAAAAAGCTAATAATTTTGGAAATTTACTTATATCAATATCTTCTCTAATGTTATTATAATAACCGATTTCAGCAATGAGTAATGTGCCCAAAGAGTTGAGGCACAAACCGCTTTTGATTTATCATTGTAGACTAACAGCGCATTTTCAGTAGGTTGTCTCACATTTTTTAAGCGGCACCACTTTTTAAAAGCATCGTACTGCTGCTCGTATAGTTTTCTAGATTTCGGTGGTAACAATTCTTCACCTACTTCGGCTGCTCTTTTATCAATATCAGATACACCTTCTTCACTCATGATACCAATAATTATCAATAACAATGTTTCTTTACAATGACACTAGTAATGACAATGTTTCTAAATTATAATTGTCACAACGCAATGTTACTATGGTAACTTATTTTAAAGACAGTTTATTAAATGAGTTGAAGAGAGAAAAAACTGATTGAAATTATTGAAATAATTAATAAAATCATACCGGAAGTACGAAAAGTATCGTATATACCTTGCGACTCCCTGCGGTCGGGCCATAAACTTTACCATCAGGATTAAATGTACTACTTCAGTCCAGCGGTATATAATATACTATTTCTCATTAATATTCATGTAATTGGTTACAGTTTTTTTTTTAGCTGATATAGTTGAGATCCCCCCTTCAGTAGACAACGAATTTTGCCTACCTTGTACAGTGTACAAAGGTTACGACTCAGTTGGCCCCCTGAGTTCATACCTCAAATTCGGTAGAAGAACTTAGCAGTGAAGTTAATGTCTCACGGATAGTGGTTCCTTATAGCTTAATTGTCGAATATCCAGGGCTAAGGTTCTATGATGGCGATCAGTCACGTGAACAGGAAGAGGAGTGTCAAGACCTGAGATATGAGGATCTGTATCTGATGCTTGACTTTTGTCAGACTACCTAGACGAAATATGGATGGACGGTTAAATAGGCTCACTATCACCTCACAGATACTTAGTGAAACTGCAAAATGTGAAATCCAGGCACAGAATTGTCCTTGTCTTCTATATAAAATCACGATTTCACGAATCCGCGTCCCTGGAATTCCAACCATATTGTTCCAGATAAACAGTTTTTAGTGGGTTCTGGACCCAAACAAATCCGTAGCATTGCAGAAGTCACTATGGAGAAAACCTAATGCTTTTCCACTATCTCGAGGGCATAAAAAATGAGGGTCTTGATATCGAGTTATCACTACCTTCTGTTATATATGTCCTTTTTTTCAAATAAACCACATTAAGATATCTGATGATACTCACCCTGCGGCGGGCACAGCCCATTATAATAGAACCCTGGATAGACCACGTTGTACACCTGTCCGTATTCAGCGGTCGGAGGCGGCATATGGTGCTGGGGCTGATGGTGATGTTGGTGGCCGTTAACTTGCGGGGGTGGCGTCGCGTGCTGCACGTCGTCCCCGTGACCGACGCCGTTGTGATTCGCCGGCGTCGAGGCCGTTTCCTGAGGGGTTTCTTCATTTGATGTGCTCGCCGACTCTGTCTGTAATTAAAATGGGAATGAGTTAATATGTTCGAAGTGAAGCCAACTAATGCTGTGATCGAGCCTTCAATTTGTTAAGGTGTCCCAATTAAAGCACATGTATGCAGTTCAATAATGTTTTTTTTGACCCTCAAAGGAAAAGGGCCATTAATGTAAACAGTATTTCCGAATGTTTTTTATCCCTATCCCTACTATATTACTAATGCGAATGTAACTCTGTCTGTCTGTTACGTTTTACCGCTTAAACCTCTCAACCCATATTAATGAAATTTGGCACAGACAATCTTTAGACCCAGGGAAAGGACATAGGCTACCTTTTATTGCGAAAAAGGGATGAAGAGGTTGAAATAGAGGTTTAAAGATTGTATGGGAATTCTTAATTTTAAAAGATAAAACCATGAAACTTTATATTGAAGCACTTGATGGAAAAACTCAAACCTTCGTTCAAGCCTTTTTGAAATTTCGACCAGAGAGGGGTTGAATAAGGGTTGAAAGTTTGTATGAGAGTTCGTCATTTTTGGGGATAAAACCATGAAACTTTATATTTAGGAACTCGGTAAAAAATAAAAAACCAAGTTCGTCATTTTTTTGAAGATGGAAACCATGAAACTAGTTTTGTACACAACGTGACGCTGGTCCCTTTAGGTGTCTCTTGGACATAAGGGACCAATAAATTTCCCTAGGTACTTTCTGCTACTCAATGGAATACATAGGTACCTTATACCTACTGTAAACAGACATTATAATTTTTTAATATACTCTACTCTCTTTCAACCTAATGCTATACCGAAAAAGTGCGCAAAAATTCCAAATCTAACGTCAGAGCATATCAACATTTTTACTATTGCATTGTGACAAAGTTGCAGAATGGGCTCCTATATACAAGGTGGCCAGAAAGGGTATCGGATAGTGTTGGGTAGTACACGTCTTGATATTGAGTTTGTAAGAGGTGCCTCATTTTTGTACTGAAGCGGTACATTGTACCACTTCAAATGAGGCGAGGGGGTCTGGCCGTTTATGACGCGATACGATGTCGAGACAAAATTTATACTCATATAGACGACGGGTTGTTGAGGCGGTGTAGCGTAGCGAGGGCGAGGTAGGTAAGAACTAGGAACGTTGATGGTCTGTCTCACTTCAAATATGTCAATGCAAAAGGAGGGACGTTAACTGTCGACAGAATTGAAGTAATGAAACAGGCAAAATATAGAAGCTAACCGTGATTATATCTCATGGAATTGAAAAATTTAAAGTTTCCTCTCCCATCATACACAGTTTTCTTGTTCGTTTCAGAACAAACTGTTTTTATAAAAATGTATCCAATTACTTGTAATTTAGGGCTGAATTCTTTTGTGGGACTTCATTATGCCGAAAAGATATATTGCTTATTTATGGCTCATGGCAATTCGCAATTTTCACATTTATTAAGGTCATTTATTATTTATTTGGCTAGGTTTTTTTGTGGCTTTCTAATACGCTGTACATAGCTCTAACGGAAAAAAATATTAAGAAAATCTCTCGGAAAATTGAAAAATATACATTTTAATTGTTTAATCATTATTGCTTTCACTGATACAAATTTGAGATTAGCTGTAGATCAAATTGCACATTAGCTCAGTTGGTTAGAGCGTCGTGCTGATAACGCGAAGGTCGCGGGTTCGATCCCCTCATTAGCCAAGAAATTTTTATCATTCACAACAGAATTTTTAAATTCGCTGGAATTGCCCTGCTTATCACCTCATAATCTGCAATTAAAAATCGAATCTGTGATTATTATGTTACGGAACATAAACCAGCCACGTCTGTGTAATGGCACCCGGCTTGCGGTGAAGAAATTATTGAACAACGTCATCGATGCAACAATTTTAAAAGGGAAGTACAAAGGCGAATATGTTTTAATCTCAAGCATTATTATGATGCCGAGCGATATGCCATTCAGCTTTAAACGTTTACAGTTTACAGTGCGGCTTGCATATGCAATGTCAATAAATAAATCGCAAGGGCAGTCGCTAAGTGTATGTGGCATCAACCTAGAAAATCCATATTTTCACATGGCCAATTATATGTCGCCTGTTCCCGTGTCGGAAAACCATTAACATTATTTTTTTACGCGCCAGAACGTAAAAGTAAAAATATAGTTTATCAAAAAGCATTAGAATAGAGAGAAGCAGTGAAGGGTATAGAGGCTATTAGTTGATTTCTTGAGCGTGCGTGGTGTTGAGCTCAGTGTTTACTTCAAAATGCCAAGTTGTTCAATAGCGATTTGTAATAATATAAGTGAAATTATTGAACTCTATGAAATAAACGCTATTATGAAAATATATATTTTGTTTTTGATTAATAAAATTATTAAAGTCATTCTCAGGTAAGGCGAGACCAGGGAAATGGGAATTCATTTTTATATGGAGCATATTATAGATTCCAGTTCAAATTACATAGGTAGGTACTCATACATAAGATAGGTCAGCTATACAAAATAAAGAGTGCTTCAAAGTACGAAGTTCGCCGGATCAGCTAGTTCCTTATAATAATTAATATTTTTGAATCGGAAAAATTAATACTATAATGTCATGAGATACTGGTACAAAATTAGCAGGTAGTATAGATAAAAAAATTTGTAATGAAAGTTCAATAACATATATGTCTCAAAAAAAAGCCGAAAATCAGAAAGTTGTATAGGAAGAAATGTTTGTTTGGGTCAATTTAATGCAATATTAGTCGAACTCATATCGGTTTAATATAATAAGAATCCTGGTGTTTTTTCTCTCGTCGATTAAAGTTCTAGTGATTGAAACTTCTATCGCATTCAGTGGCCAAATCTGGTTGTCAACAACCCCTCCCCCATTAGTAAATAATAAAATACGTGTTTACTCCCATGAAACCTTTCCATCAGAGACAAAACTTCCGAAATCAGTTGGCAATCTGCTTTGATATTTACCGCCGCAGGGGATCCATATATTGTCACTTGATTTTTTCAGCAGGGAATATGGTTTCCTTGGAAACTATACGGTTTTTCATTTCCCTTGTTTCCTCCCCAACGCACGATCCCCCTTTTCCTGCCAGTCGAATTTCTCGAATAACAAAACTTAGATGCGTTTAACTTAATTTTCCTTCTTTATGGAGCTGTTTCGTTGTTGCTTATGGAAAATTCCACCCCAATCCTGACGTTTTCAATATTATATTTGTTTCTCGGTGGAAGACGTTTTCCGGTGCAAGAATAATAAATGAGGATCTCGGTAATGTACACAACATTATGAATTCGGGCGCACAGAACTTGGTTCTTTCGTTTTCTCTTTCATATGATATATGCTATTTCATTTTCGATCAAACAAGTTTCAGAAATTAATTTTTTCATTATTTATTTGCTCTACTTTTTCTTTGTTTTCTGCTCTGTGTTTTAGTGAAGTGAAATATTGAGTCAGAACCTATGTCGCGATTGATATGAAGTCTTCTTTTTCCGGTCTCTGGAAGAGAGTAATACCAAAACAACCACTACAACGAATGTAGAATAATCATCAAACCTTTATCTTGAATATTTGATGGATTTGGTCTTTACCTGTTGGAAATTTATGTCAAATACTTTATTAAAAGGAGATAGTTTCAATTTCGATGAACTTTATTTTCACAACGATAGCTATTTAAAAATTTCAAAAAATTTTTTTTGTTGATGCTCTTATTTATAAATTCACAATCAAGTAACCCTCCTCTAAGGTAACAAAATGTCATTTTATTTTTTTTTAAGGTTATGTTTTTGCTTTTCTGGAAAACTAGTCTCTCACTTCTCTGTGTTCTTGATCTTCTTTATTCATCTACTGGGCCGTCATAAAAAGGTTCCATCTTTATCATTTCCAACAAATAACTGTATATAGAGCTTAATTTGTTTGTATCTGTCTTCTTGTTTATGGTTTTATCTTCTTTGTTTATGTTTATCATCTCTTGAATCAATCTTTTTGATAATTTTTTCCCAAATTTGAGTACCTCAACACCTTCAAAATTCACATGATGGTCAAGATTATGCGCATGAGCAGCCAATGCACATCTCTCTGGGTATTTTCTTATGTCCGATCTATGCAGTGTCACTCTACTTTTCACCTATTGGGAGGTATGTCCTATATAACATTTGTCGCAAGTCTCACAATTTATTTTGTATACGACATTACTTTGGAAGGATGTTGGAATGGGGTCTTTGATTTTTAAAATTTGCTATGGAATACCCTGTTAATTTTTAGTTTCTGATGAAACATTTTATTACGTGTACAAAATATCGGGTTCGTTATTTTTATTTCAATACCTACTGAAATATTAACTAAAGGAAGGAAAAATTTAATGATATCTAGTAGTCCATGAAATTCATTGTAGAAGTGACAGAAAAATTGTCAAAATAAGTTATTAGTGTTTGAATTTGAATTAAAAAGATTAAATTGTTTTAATTTGATCGGTATTTATAACAACAGAATCGTGAGACTCTCCTTCCTACAAGAAAAACGTAGATAGGTATCTACAGCTGTTACAATCAGATACAAGTGATTACGAGGTTGGAGGTAAATGAGCAATTATTAAATAATATCTGGTTTCAGTAAGGTGGAGCACCATCCCATTACGCTCGCATTGTCGAGATTATTTAGATAGGACATTTCATCACAGATGTATTGGAAGAAGGGGTACTTTTGAATGGCCTGCATGAAGTTCCGACCTCAATTCATTGGACTATTTTCTGTGGGGTTATTTGAAGTCTGAGGTTTATATTGATAGACCAAATAATTGGCCCGAATTAGCTGCAGGAATAACTCACCAGATACAAATAATTCCACCAGAAGTAATAGCTACTGTTACAAGAGAATTTACAAACCGACTTGCTTATTGTCAAGAGGTAAACGGTGCTCAGTTTGAACATCTAATACATTGAGTGCAGTTTAGTTAAGTTTCAATGTTATGAAACTCATTTAGTTTCAGCTAATAGTTATAATTAGTTATTTTATTGGTGGATATTAGACTTTTACATTCTTAAGACACTTTTCTGCTGATATCTCGGTAGGTATTGAAAACAAGGTGTCCAGAAAGGGTACCGGGTAGTTGGTTCGTGCCATATTCGGTGTCTAAAAGAAGCGGGGAGGGCTTTGTGGCATTCGTCACTAGCAATTTTAGTCAGGGGGTGGGAACTCGCCTACCACAAAGGTGGTCACGTTTTTCTTCGACCTGCGACAGAGACATCTGTAGTCATCTCCAAAGCGGATCGGTAAATTAGGAATTCTCAGTACCTAGTGATCGGTAAAAACGGATTTTATCGAATCTCGGTCTTGATGGACCATTCTTTGACGACCATGAACTTTCATGTTATCTATGTCAACGCCATTTTTTTCGTATGTCGTGTTCTAGGTTTATTCCATACATAGACTACTTATTTTTAATTCAAAAAGTAGTGTTATTCAGCTAGAGAGGTATTCATTTTCAACTTATTCAATTTAATTTAATTGAAATGGTTTACTCTTGCTGTGTTCCCAATTGCTACAGTGATAGTAATGTCAAAAGGTATGTGTTGCATTCATAGTAGGGGTTTTGGATTAACTTATAACTCACTAAAAATGTACTCTGAATTAATATTTTCTGTAGCAATTTCATATTCGCGTAGTAATTTCTGATTAGTAAAAATTTGGGACAGTTTCTAACACAGTTTTCTTTCTAGGTTTTTCATTACACAAGTTGAGGGTGTTAGAATCGGAAATCCATGTCTTCATTCATCCAAAAACGTTATTTGCATAAAGTATTTTCATATGGATTGTATAGACCGACATGGAAAGCTGAAAAGATTTGCTCTACCAACACTTCATTTGCCAAGTAATTTATTTTACTCCCTATGATTATCATTTTTGTAATTTCAATAATCTTTCAGATTATGTAAGCCACCCTCATAATGATGACATATTTTTTCTACCTTCCAGAACTCCTGAAGAAACTTTGAGACAACAAGATATTTATATATAAGTGAACTGCTCATGGTCATTGATTATAGTTTTGGGTATTCCACTGATAGTTGGTTTCATAAAAATGGTTTATCAGAAGATTCCTAGAATACTTCAACATATATGTGAGATTTACCGTTGAAACGCCAAATTAATGGAATTTCAGTTAATAAGTTTATTTCCTTTCATCCTCTAAAGATTACTATGTTCTTTGATTTGAAGGGCAGATATATTTGAAATGACCATAATTCTTTTGGTCTGCTGCCAATTGTCACAATTTTCTGATCAAATGATATTTTTTTATTGAAATTGTGACAATCTCCAGCAGATTAAAAGAATTATGGTCATTTTAAATGTATTTGTTTTCAAATCCAATAAAAGTATGGGATTCAACCTGCGCTTGCGTGGAATCCTATGATAACTCATATAAAATGCACCAGAGGGCGCCACGAGATGAAACGTTGTCCGAATGGAATCTGTAATCAACTAGGCGATGACTAAAGATGGCGCTGTAAGTTGAGCTCTCGAAGCCGGGACCAAAATTCATGCCAGAGTTGCCTATCTATAGGTAGTCTATGATTTTAGTCACGATGGAACAGTACTCGGGGACGCATCACGCATTTTGCGTTTGAACGTATTATCGAAATGGTGTAAAGGGTGAAACGTAATTTGTTAGAGTACCGATATCACTAGAAGTTAGAAAAATCAATTATTATTGTACAAGGTCTCCAGAAAAGGTAAAGGGTATTTATTTTCGCCTTATCTTCGGAATGGGAAGTTCAAAAAGAGCGGGGAGGGGTTCTTGGCGTCCGCCATTTTGTGGATTTTTAATCACGATGGAACAGTACTCGAGGGCGCCTCATGCATTTTGCGTATGACCGTATTATCTTAATGGTGATTCAATAGCGACTGCTCAACGTCTCTATCTTTCTGAATATCGTACACGCCACGTGCCAAGTGATGTTAGCATTAGGAAATGGATCAGTATGTTCGAGAATACAGGTGCGACAGTTGAAATTGAAAACTCTGGTCGTCCTTCGTCAGTTCGCAATGAAGAAACAATTAAAGAAGTTGAGGCGTCGGTTTGCCAAAATCCGTCTTTATCCATCCGAAAGCGAAGCCAAGCGTTGAACATCAAATAACTGTCTTTACATTCGAATTTAAAAACAGAACTACATCTAAAAGTCTATAAAATTCAATTGGTTCGAAAATTGAATGATGCGGATTATCCTAGTCGACTGAATTTTATTCCTCAAGAATATTTTTGTTTTTATCTTGATAATATTTTGCTAATAAATGATGTCATCCTGTATTCTAGAGGATAGGGATCACCTTGTGTTTCCATTATCAAACGTATCCGAAATACGAGTTGTACTTATTTTTAGAAAATTTCAGAACTTTTATCCTGAATTAGGTAAAAAAATTCTGCAAAAAAAGTATAGAACTATTTTGACTTTTTCTTTTTGCAATAAAGTCTTCATAAGTTGTATTTTGATACATAAAATAATCAGCTTTGTAACTTTAATGTAAATTAACAAAAAATTGGTCTCAAAAGAAAAAAACACGTCAAGTGAATCAAGACCAGAACTTTCAAACATAAATTTAAAATGTAAATAGATATTTTTTGATTACTGAATATACCTATAAAAAGCGCTCAACTCTTACCAATCAGGATCATTTAAAATAAGCAGTACTCTATGGACTATTTTTGGTAAATTCCGCCATCAAAGTCACCAAGGTGGAAATTCTTATAACATTTTTTTTTGTCTTTTTTATGATTATTGAGGCTAAATTAATTTGTTAACCAATCAATATTACAGGAAATAAGCTAAGATTTGGTGTGTTCGAATTTTTTTTTTAACCCAAATGATAAAGTCTATGGAGTTGAGGTCAGGAGAGCGTGGAGGCCACCTAATTGGACCGCTTCGTCCAATCCATCTATTGGGGTAATTTTCATTCAAGAAATTTCGTACTATTGTTGCGTAGTGAGACGGGGCACTGTCATTTGGGTTTTCAAAGAAATCGGTTACGCTAATGAATCTCCGAGTGAAGAACAACTAAGGCAGAAAAGATTGCAGAAGCCGAACGTAAAATAAAAGAAAGCAGGGAAGCTTTAAGGCGATTAAAAGACAATTTTTTCATAAGAATTTCAACCTCAGTGAATTTGATGGCGAATTTTAGCAAAAATTGCATAATAAGTACTGCTTATTTTGAATGACCCTGATTGCTAAGAGTTAGGTGCATTTTATTGGTATATTCAGTAATTAAAAAATATCCATTTACATTTTTTATTTATGTTTGAAAATTTTGGTCTTGATTCACTTGACGTGACTTGAGACCAATTTTTCCTAAACTTACATCAAAGTTACGAAGCTGATTATTTTATGTATGTACAACTAATGAAGATCTCATTGCAAAAAAAAGAAATCAAAATAGTTCTATACCTTCTTTTTTAGAATTATTTCACGTGATTGGGGACAAAAGTTCTGAAATTTTCTAGAAATAATTATTTATTTCGGATACCCCATGACACGAGGAATCTAATATTTTCTGAACGTCAATCTCCCGGCCACCCTGTGTAAAAAATTGTTCATTATACGCCGAAACCTATGTTGATTAATAATAAAGAATGAATTGTTTCACTGCGCTTTTATCCCAAGAAAATTTTGAATCCATAATACGTAGAGCACAAGAAATATTACATAATTTATCTAGGAATATAAACATCAGATTTATTAATGAATTTTCATATTTCTAAAAATTTATGTTTTTGGTCAATCACCTATTATAATCTTTCAGGCCTCTTCCTTCAGGCATCTCATTATTCATATACTTTAATAAAAAATTTAGACATTACTAACTTCATTTTCGAATATTTAACAATTTATATTTCTCAGATATATCGGATCTTTAAACTTTTATTTTCAAGAATTAGATATTTGTAGTGATGTACCAGGTATACCGGTATGAAGTGAGCGTCAAGATACAAATGTCTCGATAGGGAACATTTGCTGTCAACGAGCCATTTTTTTTTTGTTTGTTTGCTATGACATCTGTGAATCATATTTAGTATACATCAAGTCATTGAACATACAACATCATATTTTTTCATCGTGTTGAAATGTCGAATTTTGTACCAGAAAGTGATGATTTGCGGAAAGCATTATTTTTTTGCTTTCATTTGAAGAAAAGTGCTGCAGAGTCGCATCGAATGCTAGTCGAGGCATATGGTGATCGTGCTATATCAGAAGCAATAAGATAAAGATGGTTTCAACGGTTCACAAATAATGATTTTGAAATGAGAAATGAAAAACGTGGAAGACCACCAAAAAAGTTTAAAGACGCCGAATTGCAAACGATATATATATATATTCTTTTGAACTTTTGGCTTACAATATTTAGTTAGCAAACAATGAAGCATATAGATCAGGGGCTAGTGACGGGGTGTCATACAATTCGGCGTATCACGTAAAAGCCTAGGGAAAAAACCCCAGTAAAAAAAAAACCCTGGCACACCGCTTAAGTGTAAAAGTACAAAAATAAGCTGAAATATATTTTAGGGACTTCTTTCTTCAAGAGTGGTGTTCTATTGATGGAAACACAGACTTCTTCAAGTTGCCCACATCGAATCTGGAAATAAAAAGACAAAAGCAGAAAAAAGAACTGAATAACAAAAATACAAAATTTGAAAGAGATAAAGAAAACACCCTCAAATTCGCCTTTTTGGATTAACTAGATATTGTGCATCAAGAATTTTTCAACATAACAAGCTAAACCGTAAATTTTACTAAAGAGATAATCAATGAATACATAACCTTTTATGGTTCCTCTTTCACGAAGATTTTTTTTAGTATTAGTATGTGTCTCTTGAAGGAGAATAATCTCAGCACCATAGTCCGTCCTTTGCTAGTTTAGAAATATAATCACTCTTGTCCTTAGAAATACCCCCTATATTCAAATATAATACACAAAATTTGTCGTCAATCTGTAAGGAGGATTCTTCGAATCGGGTCTTGCGGTCCAAGTGATTTTTCAGATTTTCTGATGTTTGAAGTCTGCTATGGAACTCATTCAAAGGGAAATCATCATCCATAGTTGGGGAAGGTTGTGATATAACACTTTGTTTAGTTCTTATTAATTTTGTTCTGTGGTTTAAATTCAATGCGAGATGCGCTTGTTCGAATCCCCTCCTTTTTTTAAACCTTACTTCCTGATGTCACGCGTGTGGAGGAACAATAACGAAAATAGAACGAGAATAGAAGAAAATATTAACGAACGAGTAAGGTGTAAGGTGCGAAAACGAATTTAAACGAACGAAAGAATTATTTTAAGTTTAACGGCGAGAAAACAGGGTTATCTCGCAGGAACGTGTACAAAGGCTTACTGAGTCCTTGCTGTATGGAGAAAACAGCGACTGGTTGCAACCGAAGATCTGGTGCCGATTTGACCTCGACAAGTAGTAAGTGACACTTAACCCTACTTATTAACCCTAATACATTTTTTCCATCTGTTATATGAACAGTGCATTTCGATTATTCGAGAACCTAGTCGCAAACACACTTATTATTGCAAACGATATTCGATGGAGACGACACTTTCAATCAAATAGCAGAAATGTTAAATGTTGCACAACAAATAATTTCTGTCCGTTTAAAAGCTATGGGAAAGATCCAAAAGTGTGGAAAATGGGTGCCACATGAATTGAATGAAAGACAGATGAAAAATCGAAAAAGCATTAGTGAAATTTTGTTTCAAAGGCACGAAAGAAATCGGTTTTGTATCAGATTGTTGCTGGCGATGAAAAATGGATTTATTTCGAGAATCCTGAACGGAAAAAATCAAATGATCAATTTGAACCATGCATTGATTGAGAAACGACCAGAATGGGCCAGAAGACACGGCAAGGTAATTTTGCAAAACTAGTTCAGGATACAATCAAATATCGAAAAGTGGGTGTCAGGTTGGTTTTTTTTTAAAGACGAAGAATTTTTTAGGCGTGGTATCCATGAGTTGCTAGAAAGGTAGTCAAAATGTGTAGAAAAGAAGGGCCAATACTTTGAATGAAACGTTTTTTACTTTCCCATTAATTATTAGTGTTTTATTTTCACAAAAAAACCCTCATTACGTATCGGTTTACCTGATAGCTAAGGGAGGTGGGTGCAACGAATCCAACAAAATTTTGACAGTGGTCCATGATACAAAAAAGTTTGGGTACCCCAGTTCCACAGTTTGCAAGGTTTCGCAATTTATCGTAAGGACACGGTGCGGAATCTATAATGTCCCATATTTTTGGCAAATTATCAGGGAAATAAAAATAACTTTCATAACGAGTTTGAATTCTGGTCATCCATAAAACTTTGTATATACAAGTGTGACTGATAAGCTTATCTTTCAAATTATCCTCGAACAAATCTGGAAGAAATTCCCAGGAAATCAAGACGGTTATTTGAACAGCTCTAAAACCGACTATACCCCCCGAATCGTTAGCCCACGATATATCGTTGAAAGATAAAGATAAGAGGAAAAAATTGTCTTTCTTGGTAAAAGTGTCACCTCTTATCTAACGCAAACAGAATTTAACCTGAACTGCGATGTGATTCCCGGAAGCCTAGCAACAAAGTAAATTATGGCTGTGCATCGTTATTCCTATTCACACGGTGACGATGACTTTTTGATATGTTCATCTTTTCATCACCTTGATCACTATATCCGAATCAATGAACCCAGATACGGTATTCCCTAATCTCAAAATAGGTCTCTACAGCATGTTTATTATTTTATCCCATTTTGACGTTTAAAGACGACAATATTCAATCCATGGTAACAAGGGTAAGTTGACGTTTATCCACTGAGTGAATAAAAATTTTTTCAATTCACTAGTGGAATAAAATGTTCACCACTCACTTTCTGGAAATTATTCTTTCCACACACAATGCACGTAAAACTCATTTTAAAGTATGTTTCTTGAAATTTATCAAAAATTCTACATTAACAGTCATTTCTATCATTAAAGTAAAAATTACAATTATTAAGATTTTGAAAATGGAACTGGAAACCTGCACCTCCTCCAAAGGAAACACGCTCAGTCGTTATAGAACATGTGTTTGAGGACTTCTCGGGCCCTGCTGGAATACCCACTTCTGCATCAGGAACTCCGATTTTTGTGACCCCACCAAGTATTTGTTCAGAGATATTTATTTTGTTTTATAGTGAATCTTCAATATATCCTTCTACAACAGAACTTGAGCGCCATCCACCATGTCTTTTCAAAACTGTCAAATCTGCCCCAGAATTTGCGAGTAGGGTTGCATAAGAACGCCTGAAACTGTGCCCTGTATATTGTTCAGCATCAGAAAGGCCTAAATACTTTGCAATAGTAACGAGATCAGCTAGAGTTTTCATATTTTCAGAATAGGTTAATTGTCCAAATATCTCGGTCAAGTTCGTTATTGGGCCAAAATTGTCGGATGGTTCACTAGTTATGAGCATCTGAAATTTTCTTTCCTCAATAACTACTAGAATATCCATCCGATCTAGTTGGTACTTGAAATATCGTTGAGGGAGGCTGAAACAAAACGGCTAGCAAACTTTCGCAGAAACCGTCACGCTAGAAATTTTTTTAAATTCTCAAAAAAATATTTTTCAATACTCATTATCTCATAAGATATTTATCGGATTTCAATAAAAATTCGTGAATATATTGAGGTGATCGATATGTTAATTATCCTCAAATTCCGTTGTCGTAGCTTTTTCTCATCTAAAGATATGATCATTTTTTTCATATACTCAACAGAAAAGAGAAATGACATACGTCCCGATGATTTTCTTTGAACGATGGCCATCACAGATCGATATTCAATTGGCAAATGCCGCGCTCATTAATCAGTGTCAGTTGGCGTAATAATCAAATTTTTCATAACGGGAAATCATAGAGATATAATTCAAACTCGATGACTGAAATAATATACGTTGTCAAAATTCAGAAAAGCACTGAAGTAAGTTTTTAGGGGAAGGGAATTATAGCTTCGAACAAAACTCGGGGAAAATTATGAGTAGATATTTTTAATTTGAGATATAGGTTTGTTCATTCATTAAGCGTTCATGTTTGCATCACATTGTCCCATAGTACGAGAAAAGACTATTGTTCGCCTGATCAGAGTGCTTATAGATTTGTTATAGTTTGAATATTTACTCGCAAGTAGTTTAACAAGAGCGCTAAAGCAATCTGACCTCACGTCAGTGCTTTCTAAATTTTTTATTATTTCTCCAGGCACAAGATGCCGTATATTGCTTTTCGTACAATATTTTTGATTGTAATGGAATTACTGCTTCTGCAGACTCATTTGCTTCTTGTACAGGGTTTTCCATTTAAGTTGGCCTATTAGACGTTTTAGGAGAACTAGTGAATATTTCGTTATGAAATTTTAGGTGGAGCCTTGAGGGTAAAGGAACTTTTCGTCTAAAATATTTTCAAGTCGACAGTGTTGCCACGTCTACCTCAAACGCACATCTACTTTCTTATTTCAAAACTACTACTAAATTTTTATTTATTTATTGATTCAGAACCAAATTTGCAGTATAACCTACTAAAAAAAATTTCTCTGCCATGCACGGTTGCCAAGCTATGTACAAATTATTGAAATTTTTGACAACCGCATAGCCAGTTTGGAAATGCAATATCTCGATTATTGTTAATGCGAACAGAACCAAATTTGGCAGTCTAATAGACAAGAATCCTATCATTTATGTGGTATATTCGATGTCTCGATGCATCTTAAGGCTTCTCGGAGATTTTGCTCTGAAAATGTGACATTTAAAATTGAAATATTTCGAGATTTTCAAATGGCAACGCCATATTTTTTTTACACCATCCGATTCAAAATAAAAATGATTGGCAGTCTCTTTTACAGCAATCAATTATTTTGGATAGATTTCGAATAAGGAGGAAAAAACTCAAATATTTCAGTATTCGAATCCAAGATCTGTGGTCACGTTTACGTTGAGAGGGCTCTGTGATTATGAGGTAAATTATTAGAATAGATTCTATGGTTGAAATCATAAAAAGTGTTCGATGATCATGGATATCATAGAAAATTTTGTTAATCGTTAATCAAACCTCGATCGAGGAGGTTTAGTTTGTAGAATAATTGTTTCATTGTTCTGTTACAAGATTTTGAAATGATGTCTTATACTAATGAACAAATTTTGGACCTTTACACAATTCACGGAAAATGTCAAAAAATTATCGAAAGGACCTGTAGGACCTTCAACAATCGTTACCCCCATGTACCCAGAATGACTGGAAAGATATTCCGAAAGCTGTGGAGAAATTTTTTGTCTTTCGGTAATCCCGTTTTGGGATACTTTCACGCCTATCCACGTGCTTGCATTCCCGGTGCAAGTGAGGCACTAGGGATTAAATCAACATCTGTGCACAGAATTTTGAGGGAGCACAAATTCCATGCGTTTAAATTCATCAAAGTTCAATGTCTTCAACCTGCTGACGAAGCTATAAGAATAAAGTTTTGCGAGAACATTTTAATTAAAATTCAGGAGGATCCACATTTTCTGAAAAAAATTTTTTGGAGTGATGAGGCCAAGTTTGGTCAAGAAGGTGGACTTAACAGCCAAAATGATCATCACTGGTCTGACATAAATCCAATGGCGAAATTTGAAAGGGGGAATCAAGATAAATTCAGCTTGAATGTTTTTGCTATCATGAAAGATAATAAACTCGAATTCGAGTTATATGATGGCATTCTTAATAGTGAAAGATATGTAGAAATCCTTAATTCTACATTGAGAACTTTTTTGGACGAAATTCCCATTTCCGAGGCAATGAGGTGCTGGTTCCAATTGGATGGTGCCCCCTCTCATTGCACAAGAACAGAATCCCATATTTTAGAGGAATTATTTGAGGATAGATGGATCCGTCGTTTGGAACCATGGCATTGGCCTGCACGATCCCCGGACCTTACGTCTTTAGATTATTTCTTATGAGGTTATGTAAAAGCTGAGGTTTACAAGGTACGAATCGCAAATAAGTCTGTTTTACGAAACAGAATAATAGAAGTTCTCCGAGGCATATCCCCAGAATTACTTCGGAAGGCAACGATGTCCGTAGAACCTTAGACTATATAGTATAAGCGTAGAACAGAGGATTTTAAAATGCTTAGAGGTGAACGGGAGCCATTTCGAGCATTTAATTTAACCTGGAGTTGTTTTATTAAACTCTTTTTGAAATCTTTTAAATTGTTTTATTTATAAAAATGAAATTGATCGAAAAATGTTAATTATCAGAAAATGAATGAGTTCATTCAACGGAACAGAATATAACACAAAAGCTATAGAGAAAGCAAACTAGGAAAAATTTTTCGGAATAAAATGAGAGCCTTATGAATGGAAAAAGATTCCTTCTATAGTTGTGGTTACTCATGAATAAATATGCCTCATTATCTATGATCGACACAACTAAAAATGTAACTGTATTCCATAATATTTCATGTTTATGATCCCTCTTTTCGTGAATCTGATTAACATAGTTTAAAATTTTTCTATTATCCATGACCATCGAACACTTTTTATGATCTCAACCATAGAATCTATTTCAATAATTTACCTCATAATCACAGAGCCCTCTCAACGTGAACGTGACCACAGATCTTGGATTCGAATACTGAAATATTTGAGTTTTTTCCTCCTCATTCGAAATCTATCCAAAATAATTGATTGCTGTAGAAAGAGACTGCCAATCATTTTTTATTTTGAATCGGATGGTGTAAAAAAAGTATGGCGTTGCCATTTGAAAATCCCGAAATATTTCAATATTAAATGTCACATTTTCGGAGCAAAATCTCCGAGAAGCCTCAAGATACATCGAGACATCGAATATACCACATAAATGATAGGATTCTTGTCTATTAGACTGCCAAATTTGGTTCTGTTCGCATTAACAATAATCGAGATATTGCATTTCCAAACTGGCTATGCGGTTGTCAAAAATTTCAATAATTTGTACATAACTTGGCAACAGTGCATGACAGAGGAATTTTTTTAAAAGGTTATATGCTAATTTGGTTCTGAATCAATAAATGAATAAAAATTTAGGTAGTTCCACTTGAAATAAGAAAGTAGATGTGCGTTTGAGGTAGACGTGGCAACACTGTCGACTTGAAAATATTTTAGACGAAAAGTTCCTTTACCCTCAAGGCTCCACCTAAAATTTCATAACGAAATATTCACTAGTTCTCCTAAAACGTCTAATAGGCCAACTTAAAAGGAAAAAAACGGAAGTTGACGTCATTTCCGGAAAAACCGGACGTGCTCATGCCTTGAAAATATTTTAGATTTCATCAGCATCGTGAAATACTTATAAGTGCTGAATTTCATGAAAATACGTTCAGTAGTTTCCAGTATAAATATGGGTGAGGTTCCTCGTGAAACACCCTGTATAATTTTATTATAATTAGAAACTGGTTTTATTCAGATTGGAAACATCTTTTGACTCAGGAAGTGCGCTACTGACTACTAGAATTGTATATCCGCACACTAGTATTATTACTGGGGATGAAATTTGAGTTCATCATTATGAACCTGAATCCAAACAAGACTCTATGCAGAGGCACAAACAGGGCACATCACCACCCAAGAACTCCAAGGTGTCGCAGTCGGCGGGAAAATTATGGCAACAGTGTTCTGAGATTCGGAAGGGATTCTGTTTATCGATTACAAAGACAAAGGTGTCTCCATAACTGAAGAATACCATACTTCGAATCTAGAGCGGTTAACTGAAGCTATCAAAGAAATAGGAGGGGAAAATTGACCTGAGTGTCTTCCTTCTACACGAGAACGCGCATGTTCACAAGAGGCGAGAGGTGTCTCACCCACCATACAGTCATGACCTGGCTACCAGATATTATTTACTATTCCAAAACTTGAGATAAGAAAACATTAAAAAAGAGATAAATATGTGAATTAAAATACCTAAAATATGTATAAGAGTTGCTGGTGAATATATTGAAAAGGAAAAATATATATTCATTCCTATTTATTGTCCCCCATTCCACAAAATCAAAAATATCCCATCGCATCGTAAGAATAATTGCCAGAATGAAAAAGAAATAATGAAAAAATTCAACGATATCATAAACCCAGGGATTGAAACATAATAGCAAGTTGAATTGCATAATCGAAAAGTTTAAACGATCATGAGGATAAATCGAACGCGCCAATATCAGCCACTATCACAAGTGAAAGATAAACATCCATAAATCACACTAGTGCAAATTGAAAAAGCTATCACTCCGAGTCCAAGGCTTCCGGTATTGTCAACAAACAGCAAAATTGTACTCACCAACGACTCCGTGCTGTACTTCTTCGTCCTCCCGCAACTGTCACTGTTGTAATACGTAGGTGCATTGTACACCATCAAAGGATACGGATCGTAACCTGAAAAAAGAACAGAGCATCAATAACAACCCACGACCGCATAACACACAGTTTTTCGCGAATTTCAAGGAGATCGCGCGGACCGACCGATAACAAAAAGGAAATTCTCAACTGCCGAATGAGGAAAATCCGATCGAGCCAAAACGAACTCTGAAAGGTCACATGTCTAAAAGCGAGTCGGCGTCTTTTGGCAGCCAACGCGCCAAAAAAAATTTGGACAGGAGGTATGTACACGCCGGTATCGAACTTATGATATGACGCTCGCATAATTGCGCCATAGAATAGTAATTCTAAAACAAGTTGCAGAATGGGCACCTATTCGAACACGAATGCGTGTTGGAATTGCCTCCTGCAACGAGTATTAGACGATATTTTCTCTATAACAGTCAAGAATTGTAACGAAATATTGGAATTCAATGAAAAATTCAGATTATACCTCCTAGTGCCATTTGTATTTCATTTTCGCAGTTGGCCTGACTGATACGAAAATTGACAGATTATAGAATTTTAATGGTGCGTTCGAATTTTAAAATAATTCAATTCGTGAATTAGGTATGTCTGAAGAAATGGATTTAACACCACCAGAATAAAAAGAAATGCCAATAATGTTGTAAATAACACAGAAATCCAAATCCTTGTATGAAAGAGAATACGAGAAACTTATGAAGTGGTCTCAAGAGAATTCGGTTTTTAGAATTTTCGAAAATGTTTCGATAGCGTATTTTGTACATTTGAGTAAGACATAATAGTTATTTATGTACCTAGTGCGTTATATGGATGATCCTAACGCCCGGAGGGAAACATTCGGCCCGAGGGCCTTTGGCCCGATGGGCGTTAGGATCTAATAACGCTCGTGGTGCATACAAGATTTTATTTTTCACGAATATATCATTTAATTACAATAAAATTCGATTGCTCCTATGATTTTTTTTCCATTTAACTTTCAGTAGTAACCATGGCATTTGTTAATATTTTGAAGTTCGTTATTGCTCTCATCATTTTATTAAGTGAATGTCATTACTATTCGTTGTGGAGATTTAAAGAAATAACAGAAATGAATAGCAATTTGCCAAATAATATAATTGAAAATGCAGCCAAGCTGCAAATAAACCAGACTCGTCTACGACAAGGATTATGAAACATTCCATCAATGGAAGTTGTAAAATGAAATAATTGCTATAGATGAAACAGTGTTATTGGCGTACTTTCAAGAATTGGTATGCTATTTTATTTTTTATTTTGTTCATGTGTGGATAATTTTTTTTATTTCAGTCTGAAAAATTTTGTCCTGCTTCATTGTGGACGAAATATTCTATTTCGAAATCTACACTGATTGTCAATGAAAATATCAATATTTCACAATTCTCCCGGCTAGTAGCGTTTTTAAAAATGAAACCTAAAGGATATATTCCGAAGAAATCCAAAGTCTTGACAGCAGAACAAGTTCATACATTCATCAATAAAGCTCCTGATGAAATTCATCTTGTTCTAATAATGGGTGTTTTTGGAGGACTAAGGAGAGATGAATTAGTGAAAATGTCTATCAAAGATATAAAAGATAAGGGTAGCTGTTTACTTGTTAAAATACCTGAAACTAAAACCGGCGTGTCAAAAGGATTTAACATTGTAGAGGAAGAAAAAATAGGAGCTTTGGGACTGGTCAGAAAATCAGAAAATATATATCCTTGAGATCCAGTGGAGTGAAGAATCCTAGATTTTTCCTCACGTTCCGAAATGGTCGGTGCACCATCCAACCTGTTGGCAAAAATACCATAGGAAGTGTGCCTTCGATGATTGCCAAATACTTAAAATTGGATAATGCAAATGAATATACAGGACATTGTTTGAGACGGACTTCAGCAACTCTTTTAACTGAGGCTGGTGCATCATATGAAACGTTAAAAATACGCGGAAGATGGAAGAGTGCATCAGTGGCGGAAGGTTACATAGAGCAGAGCATTTTTTCCAAAAACAAAATATCGACGATGATTGTGAATTCGGTAACAGATGAATCCAAAAAAAAGTTCTGCAGAAGATCAGGTGGCAGTGTTCCAGAAAAAATATCACCCTGTAGATCTTCTATCGAAATTGCCATGTTACGTGGTGATAACTCTCAAATGTAATATCAATACCAAATCTCAGTTGAATATCTTGTGAAGTGTAGATACTATGAGAAAAAAACTTGAAAAAAATTCAAACTTCAACACTCTGTATCTCGAAAACGAAACGTTTGCGACCCCATGTTTATGGGACTTTTTTTTTCTTAAATTTACTTAAGGAATCTCCCCTTTTCGTTTGTACGTTCAATTTAGGTACACCCTGTATATGTATAATTTAAGATAAGTTTTCTTTATTGTATGTATTCTATGTGTAACCTTCTATGGTTCGATTGAATGTACCGGAACCCACGGTTATTCTCAGTCTCCTCTTGTCAGCTGTTGAAGAAACATAACCTAACTGGTGTAATGTATTTGTATGTAAATATATAACGTTTCAACTATATATTTGTCTAGTGTTTTTTTGTGTTAACTTGCAAAGTAAACCAGTGCAGGCTTTTTAAAATTAAACAGTCTAAATGTACATCTAAATGAATCACCTTTTATAATGAGTTCCTCAACTTTTTCAATTGGCTACAGGGTATCAACAGTAATATTTAGTATTATTTCCCTTATTTAACTTGAAAATTTATCCTAAATCTCTGGTCTCCGTTTTTATCTTAATTGTTTTAGAAGATAGGCTCCGATCAACCTGCGTAAGTATAACTGTATAGTTTTTCCTCTCTGGTCGACCGGAACGTGTATGGCCTGCATTATAACCACCATCCCTTGATAACGTTTCGTTTTTTACGAGGACCTTCCTTCAAGACGAATGAGTCCAATCGATTGAATGTTAATCATACTGAGAGCTGTTTGCTGTTCCAATATTGACCGAACAGACAGGGCATGAAAGACCTTTTCAGTTCTACGTCAGCAAATTCTAATAACCCTTTATGTACCTTGGAATTTAGGAAGATGGGGTATTCGAGAACACACCAAAAATCTTTACAGATCGACGGAGTTCGCGATGACAACAGGCGGATACCATAGTCTGAATTTAGAACGACTGTATTATATTCGATTTCAATAGATAGATAGATAGATAACCTTTATTTGATCTAAAATCATACAGATTGCTGATCACGTCACAAAAGAGAGAAAAAGAATACAATGGTAAATAGAAAAAATATTGAAAAATTCACAACACCAGAAAAGACCGAAAAATGAAATTAAAGTCCATCAAAGGATTTTTCACCAAGAAACTCGTTGATATTGTAGTAAGCCTTTCTCAATAGAAATTTCTTCAGGCCTTTCTTCTGCAATACTGCACTGCTATTCTTAAAACTTGGGTGCAAAATATTCCAGATCTTGACCATGAGATAACTTACATTTTCTGTATATAGGTGAAGTTGGTTTTTTCCACACGGAGGTGGGTTTTACCCTAGTGTCATACTCATGCTTCAAGAGCAAGGTTTTGAAGTCCTCATAGTTTTTTATCACATACATTATACATTCATATATGTATAGGCTGGTGAGTGTTAAGGTATTATGCTGAGTAAAACGTCCTTACAGCTTTCCCGCCGGTTCATCTTGAAGATTGTTCTTAGGCATCTTTTTTGTAATTTGAATATTCTTTCAGTCTCAACGGAAACCGCCCAAAAAATAACGCCATACCTAAGTCTAGAATGCACATAGGCATGATATGCAGACAGGGCAGCATCAATCCCGACTCTGTCAGTGATGACTCTAAGTGCGTAGCAATATTTTGCTAGACTTATTGCTATATTATCGACTTGCGGTCTCCAATCCAGGTTACAGTCAATATGAACCCCAAGGAAGGGTATAGAGCTCTCAGCTGTTACGTCCCTATTTTTGAAAGTCACCTGCAGTGCCCGCTGATTTTTCTCTCTGAAAATTAATAGTTTTGTTTTATTGATGTTCATTTCAGTTCATTAGATTGAAACCATTTATCCATGTCCGCAAGACTCCTCATTACATCATTCTGGCACTCATCTGCAGTGACACCACCACATATCCTAGAAACATCATCAGCATACATAACAGTGTCATTATCTGTTTCCTGAACCAGATCGTTTGTGTATATAATGTACAACAGGGGATCCTGTATTGAACCCTGAGGTACACCCCTTTCCACATATAGAGCATCTGATGTTATTCGTTCACCATCTTTTGTTGTTTCAGATGTTTTTTGAATTCTTCGAGTTAGATAAGATGTGTACAGTTCTAAAGCCACACCTCTTATGCCATACTTTTCCATTTGCTTCAGTAATATCTCATGATTTACTCTGTCAAAGGCCTTTGTTAGATCGAGGCAAAGTGCTGCTGTTACTTAGTTTTTTGTTTAGCAATTTTACTACTGAATTTAGTGCCACATATACCGCATTTATTGAGGATTTTCCTTGTCTGAAGCTGTATTGTTGTTTAGCTAAGATGTTATTTCTTTCAAAAAAGTTTATGGTTTTGTCAAATATTATTTTTCAAAGATCTTATTTATGTTTGAGAGTAACGATATTGGCCTGTAATTTTCATAGTTGTTCCTGTTGCCTTTTTATGAATTGGTTTGATCCAGGATTCCTTGAGGACTTGTGAGAAGTTTCCTGTTTCTAGCATTCGATTTATTATATGTATGTGTCAAAGGTTTCATTAACATTGATGCACTACTTTTGAGAAGTGTAACCGGGATACCATCATAACCCATGGACATTTTGTTTTTCATCTGCTTGATGTAACCCAACACTTCTTGTTCTATTACAGGGCTGAGGAATATACTTTTATCATGCAATTTGACATTGGCTGCAGCTTCAGTACTGTTTGTGATCTTGATTTCATTTTGTTTGAGAAAAGGAATTTACTTCATTTAGAAGGTCCTTTTCATTTTTATCAGGAAATGAGTTGAAAAATATTTCTTTAGTACGAGAATCTTTTCCTACAAGATTATTAATTAGTGTCCAGGTGGCTTTGGTTTTATTTTCAGAGTTTTTTTAAATATAAACTTTCTGAGTTCCTCTTGGATTGTTTAACAACATGTCTTAAAATGCTGGAATACCTTTTATAATAGTCTTGTGAAACAGTACCTTCCAACATTTTCTCATGGAGTTCCCTTTATATCTACTTGATATTCTAATTCCTAGTGTAAGCCACGATCCTTTTCCTACTCCTAACAGTACACCTCTTAAGTGGAAATATTCGGTTCATTATTGTTTTCATCGTGCTAGAAAATAGTTCGTATGCTCTATCCGAATTTTGTTCTAAGAGTACCTCCTTCCATGTAAAATCTTGCAAGCATGAGAAAAAATCTTCCAATTTTGATTTTGTGAAGAAACGCCTTACAAATGCTTTAATGGGTTTTGTTACATTAGAAATCTTTGTTTCTATTGTGATGAACTGAGACATATGGTGGTCTTAAAGAGATGAAGTTATGTTCATATTATTTTTATAATTAGTTGGATTCACAAATATGTTATGGATAAATGAACAAGTTGTCCTTGTTATTCTTGTAGGTTTGCACATTGTATATTCACAGTTAATAAACGATGCCAGCAAATCCATAAACATTGTCCTGCAGTTACTTTCAACCATTAAATTAATATTGAAATCTCCACAATCTACCATATCAAAACTATTGAAAACTCTATTTGCTGTTTCTAGAATTTGCTTTAGAACTTCCAAAAAAAGCTGCACATCTAGACCAGTTTAATAAATTGACCTTATAACTAATTTTCTACTTTCACTCACAGTACAAGATATTTCAATTTCACGTACAACACTCTTATTTTTAATGAAATGTACATCTTCAAAATCTTCATAAATATTCTTTACAAGAATACAAGACCCACCATATATGGACCTCTCTAATGTGTAGCATGAAACCATCCTGTAATCTTCCAAACGTACAAGGTCCTCCTCACATTTATGCAACCAATGCTCAGTCAAACACAAAATATATGGAGTGTCTTTCAGAGATCCTACAAACACTTCTGAGTTCCAGTATCTTATTTCTTATGCATTGAATGTTTTGATGAACTATATTAATGCACTTATTCAGTTCTCGTGATTGAGACGTCGTCTGAGATGGAGAAAAAGGTTAACACTAATACCTTTTTCCCATTTGCTTGAGTGCATGACTTTTTCCCTTGATTCCAGTGGGATGGAAACTTTGAAAGAACTTTTGTACTTATTCTTTCTAGTCTTCATTGTTTCACAAGTTGCTTGTATATTGAAAGTTCGATAAATATACTCTTTCACTTCTTCTGGTTTGGTTTCTGGTTCAAGGCCTGTTATAAAGAGGCAACATATTTGCTTCGCAGCTGGCAAACTTGTTTTTTTCTGCTTCTCCTTTCATTGGTTCCGGTCTCTGCAGTTTTTGTAATTGTCTCTTTTTCTCTTTAGTATATTTCACCAATTTGAAGTCGCTGTCTACGTCTGAACTGGGCTTCTCAACTTCACTTTTGCCATGGGACACTTGTGGAAGTTGTTCCATTGTGGATTTTTCTGTTTCAATATCTACAGATTTGAAAGTTCTTCTATCACGAATATTTTCACGTTCGTTTGGATAATTTTCCAGGTTGATGATTTCCTGCATTTTATTTCGCTGACAAGATTCCAATGGATGGACATTTTTACTTTTACTGGAATCACCCTTGAAAAGATCAGCCATTCTCAAACATTCTCCCGAATTTTCTGTTTTCCTAATTTTTGTTGAGTTTTTGGCTTCAGAGTTCAGATTTCTGGAATTCATTTTACTTCGCTCTTTGTTTTGACGGAGTGAAGTTGAGGTTAACATTTCATGACAGTATGAATTACCTGACTCAAATCGTTCATTTGAACACTGTAAAAATAAAATTCTGCGCTCAAACTCCTCAGGAGTTTGAGAATTTTTTTTTCAATCAAACCATTTTAATTTGAATTAATCTAAAATTGATTACTCCAAATGAACTATTTTTCTTGATTAAAACAACCTGGTTGATTATAGAGAACAGCTAAAACATTCGCCTGAAACTTTTCACATTTCAGCGAAATGAAAGAAACAACTGATTCAACATAAACATACAATTACAAGAAATTGTTTATGCACTTGTCTCAATATCCATAATTGATTGATACAAATACATTATTCTAAATAGGTTTTAACGAAACCATTCGTTCGTTTCATTTTTATTTGTTTAATAGAACGAAGGTACGGTTGTCGTAAATTCTGTCAGTTGATGCAACGACTACAGTTTCTTGAGACAAGAATCTCGTGAGATTATATTATTCGCCTCATTTACTTGAAGAAAACTATAAATATTTGAATAAAATTGAACATATAATTGTTGCAATATGAAGTGACATTTGTAAAAAAAATATTGCGTAATTGATTTAATAAAACGAATTAATTGTAGCAATTTTTTATATTGGCTGCAATTAAATCAAAACTCTATCTCTTCTATATTAAATATATCCCATTTAAATGCAATTATTTGTGCATTTTACTCACAATATTGTTGTATTCGGTGATAAAGATGACATGGAATACATGATGCGCAAGCTAATTAAAGAATACGAAGTGGGGCTTAAATGTCAACTTAGAGAAAACCAAATATCTTTGTGTTGGTGGAGAACCGGGTGATCTGGTATTGGATGATGACAGGGATGAGATGATAACCCACTGCCTGGACTATAGCTATTGTAGCGGCAGGGGAGTGTATAGGGATCTCTTGGCGGCACTCTATATAGCCACGCATAGCTTAGTTCACAGCGCTTCGGTAGCCTAGGGGTTTGCGCTCAAGTTTCACACCGATTAGGTACTTAGGTGCCGGGTTCAACTCCCGGCGGCTCCCTCAAAACTTCTAACCACTGCGTCTATGGCATGGCGCACACAAGCCTTTACTGATGAGTCCAAATGTGTGCGTCAGGACGAAACGCATAAGTAGGGATAAATTCCTTCGATTCTACATTGGTGACCCCGACGTGATGGGAACGGTTGTCTTTACGACGTGTCTTGAAAAGCAGACGGTTGACGCTTGAGGTATACTCGCTCCCTCTCTGCAACTTCCAACGAAACTCTAGACGCCTTTCCCATTCCGTACAATATTCATGGTCTGCCGCGGTATTCCGGTATTTATTAATATAAAAGAGAAATTATTTTTCTGTGAAGAAAAATAATTCAATTTAGCTCAAATCAATCAGTTTCTTAACCCAAGAAACTTTCACTTGACATAAGAGATACTATCATTTTTATCGACTGAATTCTCGACCCATTCAACTAAGATCCTTTAAATCAACTACAAATCGAGCTTCAGTGAAATGTAATATTTATTTACATGAAACCAAAATTTTTATTCTACGAAAAGTATCAATAGTTACATACTAATTAATATTACCGTTGGATCAAATTTTTACCACTTGAGTCAATAACTCTGAGCTTGGTTGAAACTAATCAGTTTCTTAGCTCAAGAAACTTTTATTTAGGTAAACGCCATTCTCAACCGTAGAGGGCGGTAGGGTCAAGTACTTTATGCATTTGGCTGTATTCAAACGTACGGAGTACTTGAGACAAATTAATATGGTTTGAGATGAGGAACTATTTTTACAGTGAACTAATGATGGTAGTTTCATTGGGGCAACTCTCCAAGAGCGGAGTTTTGTTTACATTTTGTGGTCTTTTTTTGGATATTTTTTGTTAGTATATTTATTTCTCTTCTAGTAAGGTTATGGTATTTTTAAAAGACCATTATTTTCGAGAAGAATTGAATTTTTATCTCCTACCTCATTCAGGATCTTTTTCAGATAGTCAATTTCTACAATCGCTTTTTCATAATTTGTTTTGATCTGCATGATTTCATCTTCACACAGTTTCAAAGAACTGTTTGGACTGTCACAGCACAGTATTTTGCAACCCTCCAATATTTTCACATTTGGACGAATTCTTTCTGCACAAGAATAGTGGTAAACATCCCCACAATTCACACAGTACACATTATTGGTCTGCTTTGTCTTGCAACACTTGAAATTAAACTTTTTACTCGAGGTGTCCGAGGATACGTCCTCATCGCCCGCCATATTTTTATATATATACAATAAACAATTAGATCCCTTATTTTTCGAATTGCTTCGTTAAAATATTCTAAAGGTGTTTTCTGAATTTATGATCACAAATTTTGAGATTATGATGTCTGAAGGCACTACTTGGCATATAATTCAATCAGTGAGCTGAAAGACACTGACATATCGATATTTTGTACGACAGATCACACTGGTAAACTGTGATTTTGTTGTCCTCTATATAAAATGGATTTTGGGAGGCTCAATGCTAACATATTAAGAATATATTGTAGGGATCTTGTGTGGCGGCACTCCATAAAGCCCTACATAGCATCAATATACAGCGCTTCGGTAGCCGAAAGTTTAGCGCTGGAAGTTTCATGCCGTCTTTGACTCCTGCGTAAGTTTTAATCATAGTAGGTTCTTGAGATATAAAAAAACACTTTTTCCCATACCGTTTTTCCATATTCAGCTGCGTTAAAAAGTTATAAGCATTTTAAGTTTTCACATTGGGCAAATATCCCTCTGTAGTCCAGTTTAGTTTGAATGAAAATTATCTTCCACAGCATCCACTATTGAATCTGAATTGTTTAAAAACATTATTTTCTCTCTAAGAAATGATTCACTCACTCATATTTCATCAGATGATTATATCGATAGAATTCCTTTCAACTTCAAATATCTCAAAAACGGTGCAATTTAAGAAAAAGATGATGAATGATTTTATCTGCAAACAAGACTAATGATTCTAGGAAGTACAAGATATGGAACTCTCGTTCAAGTGATATTTGTTTTCATGCAATTTAACCAATAGGTACAGTAGTGGTGAGAGAGCTACAAGAAATGGAATAGATCTATTTATGCCAAATTCTGCATGAAATTTCAACACCCTATATCTTTTGACGTCAAGAATCTATGGTTAAAATCAACGCAATGGTCAAAGACTCACCCTGTATACGAGTATTATAAAGAGTGTTTGAGTTTAAGCGCCTTTTAAGATGTTCATCGAAGGTCTATTTGAAATCTGGAAATTGAAATGATTTATGATATTGTTCGTTAAATTCATCAGTGCTGAAATAATCTCGAAGCCTAAGCTTTTTGGTTATACAGGATGCAAAATAAATTTTTCAAACGAAGTTTTGACTCGCTTGTTCAACTGAATACGATGAGACGTCGTAATCAGATGATAGTGTTAATAAATTGTGAATTTAGAAGCTGGGTTCGATTTCGACGTGTAACGGTCTGTGGTTATTGTTCAATTGTTCACTTATGATAGACAAATGAAGAACAAAAAAGACAGGTTGCACTCCGGGAGTGCCGGCAGAAGTGAAAACTTTAATATTAACGTTGTGCATTTTTGATATTTTGGAATGGTTAGAGAATAATTTTGTATGAATTGCTTTCATTATCAGTATAAAAATGCAATTATTTATGTGGTGAATACAATATTCATTTATTGCGCTATCGTACACAAAAATGACAATAGGTTTGTTCGGGTGGCAGTTCCCAGTTGTACTGGGGTCACAGAGAACCAGGTTCTGTAACTCTTTGAATCGTCGCAAGTTGTTCTATGACACGAACGGGTGAGAACAGGTGGGAACAGATAATTTCAAAACGATTTCGTTAAGTGCATAGATAAGTGAAAATAAGGTTATTTTGTACATCATGGACATTGAACTCTAAATACCGTATAGGTATTCATATAGAGTTCAATGATCATGGATCATATCATGGATAGTGTTAAAAGATATTGAATAAGTTATTGTGTTATTAATACGGTGGAAATACTTTAGAAATTACAAATATTAAAATTGAACAATTTTTTTGTCATAAATAAATGAACATAAACATATCCATATAAATAACTGAAAATATAATTTATATGTAATGAAATATTTGAAGAAATGATTTAATTTAATTATAATTTGAAATTTCAATACATGTAGTAGTGGTCATCAGTGGAGAAATTATTTTTGTTAGTTCATATCTGGATAAACTGTGAATTTTTCTGTTATTTCATTGTAATTTTGGTGGAAACTGTGTACAGAAAATTTTATATAATAGAATTAGGTAATTGTATATGGAACTGGTGGCATTTGGGAAATAAATAAAAATATTTTCTAACAATTTTCATAGCTTTGTAATTATTTTTAGATAAGAATTGTCTTAAAAAGTCGTTGTGTTCTTGGAGAGGCATTCCTCCGTTTCCTTTCTAAATTTTCAATACATTTTGAGTGGTTAAAAAATAAAGATACTACAATCACGAAATAACAAAAATAAATATATAGTATATAAATACGAAATATCGTATATATAAATAATATAAAATAATAATTATCTTACATACTTTGATCAACAACTATGCAATTGTTTTATTCATCTATTGCAAATGATCCTTCCTCTTCTTTGAGATAACAAAAATTTTGAGAAGCTATTATAACGAATTGATTTATACTCCCACAACATCAAATATACTCAAAAACAGCTATGCGAATATACTAGTCACCAAATATATAACTTAATTGCCAATTAGATTTACTGAAAGTTTGAATCACCGATGATTTGAATTTACCGCTTCTTCTGTTGTACCATCTCTAGATCAGGAACCGTAAGAACAGTAACGAACAGTTCCGAAATCAAGTGTTCCGACCACACGAACGACAAGGAACTCCTGTTCCGTCTCAGACGAACGAGTGGGAACCACAAATTTCCTAAAATTACAGTTCCGAACTGCCACGTGAAGAAACCTAATTTATATTACATTAACATACACAAACATTCGCACAAGCGCCCTGCACCGCCTAAACGAAACAGCACACGCAGACACGGTAGAAAGAGTGGGGATATTATTCCTCTCCTACTCCTCGATCTTACGCTTTTTCGATCAGCATCACGTGATCCTGACGCGAGTTTGGATGTTTTTACCCATACAAGAGAGTGCTCAGCGCCGCTAAAGAAGTTTTCACTTCAAAAACATTTGTCATAGTGATATTTCATGACAAAATCCCATTTTTTCAGTAGTCCTTTCACCTGGTACACTCTTTCAGTAGAAAAAGGTGTAGAAGAATTTTTCAAATATCTGTGAATGTAATTGAATTCTGATTCTGAATCAGGCAAACTCTACGATTCAATTAAGGTGAAAAATCTCTATGGCAGCGTTATATCAGGAGTGGATCTGATACTGATTACAAAAACCATCGAAATTACTCCCGTCACTTGGCGTCTTTGATCCGGTCTGCAGAGGCCAATTACGAGAATGGTTTGGTGTCTGGGGGAACCGGTAAAGATTTTTCAAATATGTCCGGGGTTCTTTTTGATGGCAAGGTTTCTGTATCCCTAGTAAGGAATTCATCTGGAGAGCAGTGCAGCACCTATTCTGAGTCGGCTGATCTCGCTGAAACATTTTCCTCCCATTTCAGTGATGAACCCATACCACCCTTACTTACTCCTCGATGTTCTGGCTCCTTGATCATATACCTTTGTCGTCAGAAATTTTGGAGAAGTATCTTTGTAGCCTGAGGGTCGCTGCTGCTCCCGGTAGTGATGGTATTACTTGTCTTCTCTTTTCGAAGTGTTCTGGTGCTTTTGCTGAACCACTTTTCCATCTTTTTCAAAGATCTATACTTACTTCATCACTTCCTATACAGTGGCGTTCGGCTTCGGTGACGCCTATTTATAAGAATGGGGATAAGACCTCTCCTACTAACTACCGACCCATAAGTCTCGTGTCTACTGTCTGCAAAGTATTCGAAAGCATAATAACCGACCACATTCTTGATTTTTCCAAGTCAAATAAATTGATATCTGATGCTCAGCACGGTTTTCTTCGGGTCGATCAACGATGACTAACCTTCTTGTTGCAGTGAATGACTGGTCCAGGTGCTTGGACGACAGTATTCCGGTTGATGTTTATTTGGATTTCGCCAAGGTGTTTGACAGTTTGTAACGGTATGAATGCTCAATTACATTAGAGACGCCACTGATCGACACCACAGATCCTTTTACGCGTAGTCTGTTGAAGACATCTTCGATTGAAATCGATCAAGATCGGATACACGCGAGAGTTTTTCCGGTGATAATTGAGAGGAATGAAAATCAAGGGATGTATGATTTAGATTGACCTTGTGGTTTCAAGTGAGCAGATACAGTGTCGATTTTCCTGGTTACTTATTTACGCATTTATCTCTGTGCCTGAATTAGTTGAGTATTCATTTCATATCTTGATTTCTTTATTTAAATATATAATAGTATATTTTTTTTCTCGAGCATTTCGATTTGAATATCGATTCAAAGTATCATATTATTATTCCTTTTTTTTTTTTGGGTAAGCAAGCCTATATTCATTTTTTGCATATTTTTTTTCTGCAATTACCAGGAAGTTTCGAGTTTCTTGTGTCTGGTCGTTTGAGATAATTGATTTGATAATTTCATTGTTAATTATTTGAAGAATTTGGATATTCTGAACGGATTTTTATATGAATAATTTTTGTAATTTTTTCAAAATTGATTATTTTTCTAAATTTCTTAGAGTATTATTTCTGTAATTGTTTTTCAAAATTGATTATTTTATGAATTTCTCAGAGTATTATTTTTGTAAAGTATCCATCTCTGTTTTAATTATCATTTCGAATCTCTGAATCAATTTCTTTAGAAATTTTTGGAATATTTTTTTTTGACAGAACGTATTGGAATTTTCCTTCATTATTCTTGTACCTACGATACTGATCTCTATTTTCTCTATTCATTAGGAAAGAAGAATTACCTTTGGTTTTGAAAATTTCTGACAGACATTTCAAGGAAATTATTTCTATCAGGCTGTACGACAGCTCCAACCAACATTCCAAAGTTAGCAGTTGAAAGTAATTTGGCTACCATCATTGCGCAACTGTCATTTCCATATCGTCATAACAAGGAACATACTCCAGAACGATTAAAAAGTAATTTGGCTACCATTTTTCTACAACTGTCAGACGCCATTACACCGGCACTAGAAGAATACTCCAGAAATTGAGGAATAGAGGATCAATCGTAAATATTTCTGAAATTTGTTAACGTTCTGTTATTACTTAATTCAGCCTTCAGCGATTTATTATTTTTTCTTTTTCTAAATTAAATTTTTGTGAGTTTGGTAAATATACCGATTATATATTTTTTTGTTTTCTGTTATTCATCTTTCAGGCAAGTTTCCTCTGTTACTATTTCTTTATATCTTGGCTTATATTAAGCCTGGCGCCCAACAAAATAGTCAATTCTGACAATTTATTTTTATTAACTCACCCTCACCTATATAACTGAGCAGCCGACAGGCCAAAGTGTGTATTACTGTCAAGGTGAGATCACAAGTTCCCCACCGTCGGCTTATTCATAAGCTGGAGCATATGGGAATTCGAGGAGGATTGCTCTCATGGATAAAGTGTTACAAGTGGATTTCCCAGGGATCGGTTCTTGGTCCGATACTCTTCCTGCTGAACACAGCGGATCTTCCACAGTCGTTGATCTCCAAGCGTCTCCTGTTCGCCGACGATGCCAAATTATACAGCGTTCCGTCCCTTACCGCAGGCCAGCTGCAGTCTGACCTGGATAGAATTGCTCTCTGGGTTGAAAATTGGTTGCTGCCTCTCAACATCAGCAAGTGCTGCGTACTGCACCTCGGCAGAAATAACCCCAAACTTCCTTATACGCTGGCTGGAGAGCCTCTTACTGTGGCCCGGAGCCATCGTGATCTTGGGGTGATCGTCAATTCTGATCTTGAATGGTCGGAGCATATAACCGAGACTTGCAGTAGAGCTAAGAAGGCCGCCTACCTCATTCAGCGGTCCTTCAGGGGTTGTAATATACAGACTGCCAAATTGCTGTACACAACCTACGTGAGGCCTATTCTGGAGTACGCCGGGCCAGTTTGGTGGGTGGCTCTAAAATCTGACTTACAGCTTCTTGAGTCTATCCAGAGATGGTGCACAAGAATTCCGTTTTCCTGGTTATCTCGACCAAGCTACGAGGCGAGGATGGGGTTGTTTGGGCTAACCAGTTTTGAGGACCGGCGTGCCAGGGGTGACATGATAGTGGCTTTTAGGGCTACGCATGGATTCTTTGGTGTAGACCTTAAAAATTTATTTCCTTTAAATACAAACCATCTTCGCGGACATAGTTTCAAACTTGCCAAGGAATCGTTTAAGACCACCTGCCGGATGAACTTCCTACCTAACAGAATTTTTGACGTTTGAAATCGTCTCCCGGATGAAAAGGTGAATGCTGATACTGTCAACAGGTTCAAGAACATGTTCGACCGATGGAGAAGTGCTTGAATTTGTATACTTTCGGGCATGCATTGTATATATTAGTTCTGTATTGAGTGCATAGGTTTAACCTCCACTCTTTTTGTAGTGTAATAATAATAATAATTCAGAGAAACATACTCAGTATCATAGGCTTCCCTTATATCACTTGAAATTATGAGGGTTGCCTTTTATATTTCGGGATTGGACAACCCTAGTTATGCAATTTGACATTGCAATTAACTTTAAAGATTCATCACGTTTATGACTTCGTGACAGGTGATGAATCGTATGAGCCCGAAAGTTAAAAGCAGTCGATTGTATGGGTGTTACAAGATGAGCCAAATCCAACAAAAGTTGCTCGAGCACGAAGCACTTTCAAGCAAATGGTCGCCTATTTTTTCAGGAAAACTAGACATGTCGCAATCATACCACTAGAGAAACGCAGAACAGTCAATTCTGAGTGGTATATAACCATTTGTTTACCAGTTGTCAGTCTTTTTTGCATATAAAATCATTCCTCATCTTTTCTCCTAAATTGCACCATTCTTGAGACAGTTGAAGTTGAAAGGAATTGAATCGATATAATTTTGTCCAAATTTTCTGATTTTCCCAAATCCAACACTGTGCTGAAATGATTCAATAATCAGATTTGTTCAATGTTGCCATATTTTATGTCTTCATTAAATATTTCTACAAAAGATTGGGGAAATCTCTCCAGTCTATGGTTCCACCACTAAACACTATAGATGAAATTAACTACTGAACAATTTTTGTCTTACATTCACCACAAAATATAAATTGCCATTTGCTGTATTCATTGTTAATGATGTCTAGCACCTTGTTTAATATTTAATCCAGAATTATATTCCATAATAAATAAAGAAAAAGTTTTCCATCACTCTTCGGTACTTCGGTATATTTTGACCGTTGAAATAGGTAAAGTATTTTCTGTCAGGAACTGTTAAATTGAAGACTTGTCTTTATGAAGAGCTGGTTTTTTATAGCTTCAGGCTTTCAGGGTTCATCAAATTATATCTATTCTAACATAGGAATGCTGCAAATTGAGCTCATATGAGTTTTAAAAACTTCGAACCCAGACTCCTAGATTTGTTTTATACCTTTATTATCTTTATTTCATACACCGATTCAACCTTGTTCACAAACTTAAGAGATAATAGAATTTGACTTAGTTTTAATATTTCTGAATGTTTGTTATGATGCATGGTTAATTAAAAATCAATCAATATTGAATCTGGAAGCTATAAGTTCATAAACAAGAAAGATTAGAATAGAATGCAATTTCTGACCATAATAATTTCATACTGAATTGAATAATTCAAAACTATCGATATTATCTATAAGAAAATTTCCACTTTTTTTTTGAAGATACAAATACCTTTTGACTGTTTCAAACAGAATCAAAACAACAAGGAACCACAGAACACTTTTTTATTTGGAACTACCCACCACAGAGACGTTATAATATTTTAATGTGATAATAATTCACTCTAATTATTCTGAGGAAAATTTTAACTAAAGATCAATAATAGTTACAGATATTATTTTTCATTTAAAAAAACATTGCAAATATTAATTTTTTCTCTCCTCGGGTTCGGTAATAAATTAATATTCTATGGTAAGGTATTAAAATTTGACATAATCTATGAATAACCATTATTCAATAATTATGTTCTTGTTTACGTAATTAAAACAGTTACTTTGATTATACAAATCAGTAATCAGTAATTATAGTCTGAACAGAATAGATTCATATTAATGATTTAACAAAAAAT
This sequence comes from Micraspis discolor, assembly GCA_030674115.1. Classification (NCBI taxonomy): domain Eukaryota; kingdom Metazoa; phylum Arthropoda; class Insecta; order Coleoptera; family Coccinellidae; genus Micraspis; species Micraspis discolor. The sequence continues at coordinate 243,860 of JARTUT010000042.1, forward strand.
TTTTTATCAAAGAACACCTAGTTGATTTTTCAAAATCAAATTTAGGTATTTCTTCAAGAAAGTATAATTGCACACCTAAATCTGGAAATACTTGTAATCTATCCAGGTAAATTGTTATTGGGATTCAGTACAGAAAATACCTGTTCACTGGTTTCTGTCAAGGAGAAAAAACTTCAGAAATATCAGTGTTTGGAAAATCATAGATGATTTTTTCTGGCTTTGAGTGAAAAAAAGCACAGTGACAACCTCTTACCTTGGAAGTTTCATAGAAATGATGGTTATCATGATTTGGAAATTTTAAGAAGAAAATTACAAATGTATGATGATAACAACCAATAATTCTGAGGTTTTTTTGGAATTTCTCACTAGAAAGGCATGGTTTATAATCTTGAAGTAGAAAGAAAATATAGTACAACAACAAAAATCTATGTTTATGGTGTTGAATTTTTTTTACCAGAAAATAAGTATTTTGTATCTTCCTTCTGGATATGGACCTCATCGGATGTAACATGAGTGAGTGAATCATTACTTATAGGGAAAATAATGTTTATAAACAATTCAGATTCAATAGTGGATGCTGTGAAAGTATTTTTCATTCAAACTAAACTGGACTAAGGTATTTGCCCAATGAAAACTTAAAATCATAACTTTTCAACGCAGCTGAATATAGAAAAACCGTAATGGAAAAAGTGTTTCTTTTGATCTCAAGAGCCTATGGTTAAAATTAACGCAGTGGTCAAAGACTCACCCTGTATTTCCGAAACGTCGGCGAACTGACATAGTATCATTTTTCCGTTTTTTTGATCCTGCTACCACCATTTAAACCTTCAAAAATACCATTTTGGATCACCAATCTGAATTTAAAAAATAAAATGAGAGGTCAACGTTTTTCGACCCCTGAAGAAGCAGTTGATGCGTTCAGAAAGCATGTTTTGGAGATACCTCAATCAGAGTGGCAAAAGTGCTTCGGCAATTGGTTCAAACGCATGCAAAAGTATAGATCTTAGTGGGGATTATTTTGAAAAATAATAAATTGATTTTAGATGATTAATAATTGTTTTTTTTCTCTAATCCCAAAATATAAAAGGCAAACCTCGTATAAGTACATATAAGTTTATATTTTCATGTCAATAATTAATTTCCCCTTTTCTATAGATTCAGATTTACAACTTACTATTTCTTATATATCTTCGTGCTCATCCTCAGTGTTCAGGAATATACACTTCAAACCTACGAAATGACAGATGGCTATTACGAGATGCATAAAAATAAAGTTGTTGCAATTTATACCTCTATGATTGCTGATAAAATTGTTGATAGGACGCCAATATGCCGTAGGATATATATCGTAACTAAGTTAATATTGTCTCTCACTAAAAGTAATCGTTTTGGAACGGCTGCCAGGTGCTCATCTCCTTACTTTTGTGCTTCAATTTTATACTCTCTTTTTTATTTATATATTTCCAATCATTGTTCTACAGTTTTCACATGTATACACCACGAGAAATGAAATGATACATGGTTATACGAAGATGCATAAAAATAACTCGTTATTGCCATTTCTATCTTTGTGATTGCTGATAAAATTGTTGATAGGGAGCCAATCTGTCGTAGGAAATATACCGTAACTTAATTAATATTGTCCTTCACTAAAACAGGTGATTTTGGAGTGAATAGCACGAACTGGTTGTTGATATGAACAAAAGAAATAAAACTTATAAGAGTGTACTCACTATTTACATAATAAATCCCATTTTGATCCAGGAAGCCATTAGGGAACACAAATTGTGATTCATATTCTAGATCTGAAAAAAAGATAATGTATAAGCCAGGGTATTTTCATGATAAATGAAATATTGCTGAAAATTATTGAAGTATTTCTTTTTCAATAACCGAATATTTCATTTTTCGTAATCATTGTTTATTTTTTGAAGTTTATATTTTCATTAAGTTTTTCTGATGTGGAGAATATATTGGTAGAGCGTGGACCTTGCCTCAAATATGTTTCTGGTAGTTTCAATAAGGTTAAATTCTTTGTTTTTCAATTTTTTATAGCTCAATTATTCAATATCTCATGTTTCATTATACAGGGTGTCTACTATAATGGGTGCCAAACTTCAGTAGGTGATAGTACAAATTATTTCCAACAAAAAATGTCCTAAACGCTTTTTCGAAAAGTTGATAGTTATCGAGTTATTTAACACTTCTTGGTTTTTCGAAATTTTTTGCTTTCCCCTTTAAAAACAAGAATATCTTTGTTATTCTTACAGCTACATCAAATCTGATCATATCATCAGAAAGGGCAGTAAACACGTTATAAAATAGGTACCTACTAATGTTAAAAAATATTTTATACCGGGTGTTGTAAAAGGGTGAATGTAACAATTGAAAAGAGTGCAAACTTAGTGGTATTTTCTTGTAAGCTGTACCATTGAAAATTGGTTAATAAGTAGTGTTTTTTTTCTAGAAAAAACTAGTACATGTAATAGACATTTAAACGGTATATCAACTTTTCACTTAACTTTTTATTTTTCCAACCATATCACTGTTTGAAGTCAGAAAAACATAAAATTCAGAAACGCAACTTTTTTAACAAATCATTTCAAAGCATTGTAGGTTCAAAACAGTCATAAATATTATTAATAGTAGCATAAAAACATTAAATAAGCTTTGAATGAAACTGAATGAACGTAAAAATCAATGTTATTGCAAAACTGAATTAAAAACTGTTTAAATCGCCTACCCCTTTGCTCAATGCATTTTATACATCTTTTTCGCACAGAATACACAACCTTTCGAAGTTCATTACGTTTTCGACGCATTGTATCACAACATTCCTGAATTCTGTTGATTAGTTCTTGTCGATCATTAATGCGATTTTTATACACATTTTCTTTCAAAGTGCCCCAAACATAAAAGTCTAATGGGATAAGATCGGGGCTCCTAGGTGGCCATCTCAAGGGACCATATCTGCCAATCCATTTCTCCCCAAAGCATTGATTCATCCAGACCCTCACAATTCGACTATTATGGGCAGGGCATCCGTCCATCTTTAAGAATGTCAACTACGTTATTATTTAGTAAATTTGTGAATTCATTGGATTTAAGGCGATTGGGAAGTATTACCGGCCCGAATAGCCGCCCTCTCATGAATCCCAACCAAACATTGACTCTTAATTCATGCTGATAATGAGATATAACAGTCGCATGTGGATTTTCCGTTTCCCATATATGGGAATTTCGTAAATTTATTATTCCATTTTTAGTGAATGTTGCCTCATCTGTCCATAATATTTGATCACATCCCCACTCTTCCAACTTATTTAGGTACCACCTATAGAATTCTAATCCACCACAGGTAACAAATTCTGGACTTTATTTAAATGATACGGGTGTAAATTATTTTGTTTCAAAACTCTGTGTATTGTTGAATGGTGAAGCCCTAATGTGGCACCAACACTCCGAGTGGGATCTTTTTTAATAGTGCGAAGTATTGCTGGTGCTTGCCTCCAGTGCTGAGCATTTCGACCACCTTCTCTATTTCGTAATCTCGAAACGATCCAGTTTCACCAGAGCGCCTAAAATCTTCTACAAATGCCTTTCTGCTAGGTTGTTGTCTATTGGGGAAACGTAACGCTTGCTCCCGCACTGCTGCTCGCGAATTTCCGTTAGCGAATCCGTAAATAAACAGCATATCCCGATATTCAATACTTGAGAAAACAGTCATATTCTTTTTTTGTAGATGCGTATAAGTCGAATTAATTCGTTGAAGTAAATGATCTCTTTCTTAAGTTTACTTAATAAGAAATTTTGTCAAATTTAAGTTAATTTGCATATCTTTGAACCCATGCAAATGTGAAGTTTGCTTAGCTCAAGATAAAATTCTGCCATATTGTTCATTTTCATTCGTGGTATTCATTTCCGGCGGCCAGATACGCACCAACACACCCTCCAACCCGCCTCCTCCTCAAACCTTTGTTTACAACTTAGCTGTTTTTATGTTACTATCAATAATATTTATGACTGTTTTGAACCTAGAATATTTTGAAATGGATTATCAAAAAATTCGCGTTTCTGATTTTTATGTTTTTCTGAAACCGTAATATTGTTGGAAAAACAAAAAGTTAAGTGAAAAGTTGATATAACGTTTAAAAGTCTATTACATGTACTAGTTTTTCCTAGAAAAAAAACAACCACTTATTCACCAATTTTCAATGGTACAGCTCACAAGAAAATACCACTAAGTTCGCACTCTTTTCAATTTTTCATTTACCCTTTTAAAACACCCGGTATAAAACATTTTTTAACATTAATGAGCACCTATTTTATAACGTGTTTACTGCCCTTTCTGATGATATGATCAGTTTTGATGTAGCTGTAAGAATAACAGAGATATTCTTGTTTTTAAAGGGAAAAGCAAAATATTCCGAAAAACCAAGAAGTGTTGAATAACTCTATAACCATCAACTTTTCGAAAAAGTGTTATAGGACATTTTTGGTTGCAAATAACTTGTACTATCACCTACTGAAGTTTGGCACCTATTATAGTAGACACCCTGTATATATTTATATCGGGGCTTCTTCTTGATAATGACGAGATATTGTTGATGATGGAGCTCGTGTTGAATGATTGTTTGGGCTATTACCATCATATTTTGTGGATGTAATGATTTCCGACGTTTCGATAGACATCTTCTATCTTTATCAAGGAGGAAAATTAAAAAACCTTTTGAAAATTATCAATTTTCAAAAAGTCCATTTTAACAGAAAACATTACATCCACAATAGATGATGGTAATAGCCCAAACAATCATTCTTCTTGATATAAAAATAAATGAATTAATGTGTCGATTTTATCATAGCTAATCAGAGTAAAATGTTAGAAGGTCCCTTTCAGGGGGTTGCAACTATAGGTTCTATGCTCTACTAAATATGGCTACCGGAACACTATACTTGACGTATGACAAGAGAAATATTTTGGTAGATTGACTCCTTTGTTTTGTTCATATACGAACAAAGAAAATTTTTGGTTCTCAGATTCTAGGGAAAAGTACATTCTCTCCTGCCATTATATAAGTTTTCTTTTATATCCAGACGTTTTAGTTTATCTCAGCTGATTGAAAATCTTGAAAAATCTAGCAAGATGGTATGATCAATTCGATTATCATAGAAAACATTTTTAACTCTAGTATTCGATGTTTTCAGGTGAATATTTAGAAATGTTGCCTTTAATTTATATTGATCTTCTAGATATTATTTCATAATTATGTAAGCCACAATGAATAATCTAAAAAAGCGATAGATAAAAAAATTTCGACGTTTTCTTTTATTTATTTGGTGAGTTCTCCCTTTGTTTACAACTTGAAATTTTCTAAACCAAGTAGTTAAAAATTGTGTAACCATCTGTTTCTCAATACTAAGGACCTGGAAAAGCTATGACAATACAAGAATGCTAAATATATCTAGTCTTTAGAACACAATTTGTTTGCATAAAACAAGAAACAAAAGTAAGGAAATGGATGTAATATCTTTTATACAGGGTGGCCATTTGAAAACGAAACAGACGAGATTGCAGACGAAATAAGTTCTTTCGATAGAAATGCTCGGACAGGTCGATTTCTATTTCGAGGGGGACAACTTAAGATGTAGGTTACGGACGCCTAGCGCTTCAACCCTTGCTGCTACAACCCCCACCCCCAATTTTTGAATAGGGAAGATGAGGTGAATGATACCTCAATTCAAAGGTATTTTTATACTGATTTCAGCACAGTAATTGTTTTTTGATTTTATGCATTAGTTCTCGATATATTCACGCGTTAGTTAATTTCATCACTTAAATTAATTTTTTGCGAATAATTGACATTTCGTGCTTCCGAAAAAAAATTTCCGCACTTGTATTTGAAATTGCAAAACATCTACCACTCGGCAAATGAAGTCATACCGTACGTGTTAATGCTACTAGGGTCAGATGTTCGACAAGCTGTTTTATTCACTGAAATCATTCTCCAACTGTACGGTATCAAAATGATTTGAAGTATTGATCTAAGAAATAAGTAATAAGAAATAAAGTAAATTATTTATCAAAAACTCACATCAATTAATTAAATATTCAAATTGTTCACCATTAGCTTCTATACAATGAAATAAGTTTTGTTGGAAACGATGGCGCACATATTGCAGCATTTCTGGAGTGATTTGACGACATTCGTTCACTGTACGTCTTCTTAAATCTTATATAAATATGGAATCGGGCTGTGTAGAGTAAATTTTACTCTTCAAGTGGCCCCAAAGAAAGAAATCTAGTGGTGACAAATCTGGCGATCTGGCTAGCCATTCTGTGGGACCTTCTTCCAATCCACCGATTTGGAAATCTTTGATCCAGATATTCTCGAACTGGTAAAGAGTAGTGTGGAGGAGCTCCGTCCTGCTGAAACACAATCTGATCTTCCACATAATTTCCAGCATCATTTTCAATAATTTCCGTCAAAATTGGATCGATGTGATTTTCCAATAAGTCCAAATACATATCTCCAGTAAGATTACCAGGTAAAAAGAACGGGCCGACAATGTTGTCACCAAATATTCCAGCCCAAACATTGAGTTTTTCTGGTTGTTGAGTATAAACTTCGTGGAACAATCTCGGATTAGCATCGGCCCAATAACGACAATTGTGTCCATTCACTGTGCCGTTTCGAATGAACGAACACTCATCGGAGAAACGAACATTGTACAGAAAATTAGGATTAGCAGTTACTCGTTCACTCATTGTATCAAAAAATTCAACACGACGGTCAAAATCATCTTCGTTCAGTGCGTGTGAAAGATGTATGTTATAAGGATAGAATTTATGATGCTTCAAAATCTTTGCAATTCGAGTTCCTGTAAAACCAGATTCAGTTGCTAGCTGACTCCTACTCGTCATTGTATTCAGAGCAATCTGTACAAGAACAGCTACTTCAGCTGCTTCATTTCTTTCCATGTTTCGTTTTTTATTAGCCACGGACCCGGTTTCTTGAAACTTTGACTAATTCCAAAACATATTTCCTATTAACATGTTTATCTAAATGTCGTTGATTGAAGAATTCTGCGGTTCTATTCGCACATTGATTGTTTGCAAAAAAAAGTGAAATTATTTCCGCTCTGCAATTGAATAAACCATGTCGAACAATGAATTAGAACACATAGAAGTCTCGATTCAAAACTAAGAATAATTCACATGTCAAAGAACCAGTAAGCCAACTTAATGATCTGTTCGTAATAAATAAAAAATTATTGATTCTCATTATTTTTGAAAAAGATATGAATACAATAATCAACAAAATGAAAACATATTGAAGCCAACTGAGAAAACACTTCATAACTAAGTCGGAAATCGTTTCACGAATTGGGACTGGAATATTTCTGTGGCATCATTTGATTTTCTTACCTGGTAATCTGATTAGAGATATATACGTATCTGGACTTTTTGGAGATTTCTATCGATCAAGTGTTACCGCATATTATTGGAAATACTGCAAATTATATCGAAGATAATTTAGATTGAGTTTCAGCAAGATTGAGCTCCTTCGCAATACGCTTTGTTTGTTCGACATCTTGATTAAAGATTTCTATGTCAGTGGATTGGAGGAAGGAAGCCACAGTCATGGTTGTTTTGAAGCTCAAAATGTCGATACTTCACAAAAAACACTATAAGTGCCATGAAAACACCACTTAATTTTCAAATACTTAGTTGAGAATATTTCGAGAACTAATGCATAAAATGAAAAAATACTTACTGTGCTGAAATCACTATAAAAATACCTTTGAATCGAGGTATCACTCACCCCATCTTCCCTATTCAAAAATTGGGGGTGAGGGTTATAGCAGCAAGGGTTGAAGCGTTATGCGTCCGTAACCTACTTCTTAAGTTGTCCCCCTCGAAACAGAAATCGATCTGTCCGAGCATTTCCATCGAAAAAACTTATTTCGTCTGTAATCTTGTCTGTTTCGTTTTCAAAAGGCCACCCTGTATGGTTTAATGATTACGAATGTTGCAAGTAGCAGTCTCCTATTGATTCATATTATTTAGTGAGTTTAACTATCAGTTAGAATTCTGACACCAATTATTAAGTTTGTATTGATCACTTTTCTGCATCTGGTTATAATAACCCGAGAGTGTATATTTGGCTCATGTATCAGGATAAATATGTTAATCAATGATTGCTATGATTGTAGGAATAGTTTATTTTCAAGTAAATTACCGGAAGAGCATTTATATGTATTTTAAGGGGCATGACGATAAAATTAGATTGAATTATGCTAGTGCAAAGTTGATCACATCTATCAATATTTTAAATTAAGACTTAAATACTTTTTTCATTATTGACAAAAGTTTATAGATAACTTCGTTGATATAGTAATGAGAGATTGTGGGGAATTCACCTTTTGTAGCATCCATCATGTTATTAAAAATATTTTCATTATTTTTATGGAAAAAAATGTTTCGAATAAATCGCCCGATTGATTATAAGGCCATCATATGATGGAATTTTTTTTCTCAGAGTAACGTTTTGATACCGCTGTTAATTTTTCAGGACACCTGGATGAAACAAACCCTGCGTGACAGATGAGAGTACCATAAAAACATCCACAATTCCTGATATGCACTACAATTGACAATACATGTTATCCTGTGATTTGTTGTAATGTTTATTCATGATTATCGCAATTGGTTTTTTTTCTGTTGATTTAATATGACCGGTTTTTATATAGAATAAGTATTTTTTATAGCGATAAATCTTTTTTATTCTTCATAAGTGTTGTATTTTTACAATAAGTTTTTTCATATACAGGGTGAGTCTTTGACCACTGCGTTAATTTTAACCATAGGTTCTTGAGATCAAAAGAAACACTTTTTCCATTACGGTTTTTCTATATTCAGCTGCGTTGAAAAGTTATAAGCATTTTAAGTTTTCACATTGGGCAAATACCCCTCTGTAGTCCAGTTTAGTTTGAATGAAAAATACCTTCCACAGCATCCACTATTGAATATGAATTGCTTAAAAACATTATTTTCCCTCTAAGTGATGATTCACTCACTCATGTTACATCCGATGAGGTCCATATCCAGAAGGAAGATACAAAATACTTATTTTCTGGTAAAAAAAATTCAACACCATAAACATAGATTTTTGTTGTTCTACTATATTTTCTTTCTACTTCAAGATTATAAACCATGCCTTTCTAGTGAGAAATTCCAAAAAAACCTCAGAATTATTGGGTGTTATCATCATACATTTGTAATTTTCTTCTTAAAATTTCCAAATCATGATAACCATCATTTCTATGAAACTTCCAAGGCAAGAGGTTGTCACTGTGCTTTTTTTTCACTCAAAGCTAGAAAAAATTATCTATGATTTTCCAAACACTGATATTTCTGAAGTTTCTTCTCCTTGACAGAGACCAGTGAACAGCTATTTCCTGTACTGAATCCCAATAACAATTTACCTGGATAGATTACAAGTATTTCCAGATTTAGGTGTGCAATTATACTTTCTTGAAGAAATACCTAAATTTGATTTTGAAAGATCAACTAGGTGTTCTTTGATAAAAATTTTTTGTTAAATCATTAATATGAATCTATTCTGTTTAGACTATGATTACTGATTACTGATTTGTATAATCTGTTTTAATTACGTAAACAAGAACATAAATATTGAATAATGGTTATTCATAGATTATGTCAAATTTTAATACCTTACCATAGAATATTAATTTATTAATGAACCCCAGGAGAGAAAAAATTAATATTTGCAATGTTTTTTAAATGAAAGATAATATCTGTAACTATTATTGATCTTTAGTTATAATTTTCTCAGAATGATTAGAGTGAATTATTATCACATTAAAATATTATAACGTCTCTGTGGTGGGTAGTTCCAAATAAAAAGTGTTATGTGGTTTCTTGTTGTTTTGATTCTGTTTGAAACTGTCAAAAGTTATTTGTATCTTCAAAAAAACGTGGGAACATTTTTAGGATAATATAGATAGTTTCAAATTATTCAATTCAGTATGAAATGATTATGGTCAGAAATTGCATTCTATTCTAATCTTTCTTGTTTATGAGCTTATAGCTTCCAGATTCAATATTGTTTGAATTTTAATTAACCATGCATCATAACAAACATTCAGAAATATTAAAACTGAGTCAAATTCTATTATCTCTCAAGTTTGTGAACAAGGTTGAATCGGTGTATGAAATAAAGATAATAAAGGTATAAAACAAATCTAGGAGATTGGGTTCGAAGATTTTAAAACTCACATGAGCTCAATTTGCAGCATTCCTATGTTAGAATAGATATAATTTGATGAACCCTGAAAGCCTGAGGCTCTTCATAAAGACAAGTCTTCAATTTAACAGGTCCTGACAGAAAATACTTTACCTATTTCAACGGTCAAAATATACCGAAGAGTGATGGAAAACTTTTTCTTTATTTATTATGGAATATTATTCTGGATTAAATATTAAACAAGGTGCTAGACATCATTAACAATGAATACAGCAAATGACAATTTAGATTTTGTGGTGAATGTAAGACAAAAATTGTTCAGTGGTTAATTTCATCTATGGTATTAGTGGTGGAACCATAGACTGGAGAGATTTCCCCAATCTTTTGTAGAAATATTTAATAAAGACATAAAATATGGCAACATTGAACAAATCTGATTATTGAATCATTTCAGCACAGAGTTGGATTTAGGAAAATCAGAAAATTTGGACAAAATTATATCGATTCAATTCCTTTCAACTTCAAATATCTCAAGAATGGTGCAATTTAGGAGAAAAGATGAGGAATGATTTTATATGCAAAAAAGACTAATGATTCCAGGAAGTACAAGATACGGACCTTTAGTTCAAACGATATTTGTTTTTCATGCAATTTAACCAATCTGTAGAGTAGTAGTGAGAAACCCACAAGAAGTGGAATAAATCTATTGATGCTAAAATATGCACGAGTGTTATCAAAAACCTTCTACAAGAGATCATTTCAATTGATATTGTCGTTTGAATATTACAGGTGAAAATGCAATTTTTTTATGAAATTTCAACACCCTATATCTTTTGAACGGGGCCAAATTTGGAAAAATGTTATAGGAACAAAGTGTTTTTTTGACGTCAAGAATCTATGGTTAAAATTAACGCAGTGGTCAAAGACTCATCCTGTATATAACTGTTTTCTAATATGTTTCTTTAATTTTTTTGTTTTTTATTAATTCTTTTTTTATGAAGTCTGAAAGTTCATGAGATTTATTCATTTTCTTAAAAACCTATATTTTTCCTTTTAAAAGGAGAAAAACTGAAGAATCGGTACATTTCTTAATGACTAGTTCAGATGGCAACAGTGTTGTGAAGTTAGCCTAGGACTTTTGATTTTCGAATTGCAAATGAGTGTAAACGTTTGTGCTGAGTAGTTGAGTAAATATTCTCATGGAACTATCTCCCACTATCCGGAAAATTTCCAAAACATATAACCAAGGCAGCCCAGCTAGGCAAGAGTAATGTTGTTCTTAATCATAAAACATCTCACAGAAACTAGTATACAAAAGATATGACGTCAAAATTCGTTGGACGATTTTTTGATGACTCAATAAACTGATTATGAATGAAAAAAACAATTTATCAATTTTAGGATTTTCTTTGATCTTGGTGTCGATATCACCAGATTCTTTTCTGTTTTATTGCAAGAGCTCAAAGATAACATTGAACGCGAAAGAGCGGCCGTTTCGACTGAAATGTGTGGTCGAGTCATCGAAAATTGGCTCCATGGAATTGACCGCTGCAAACAGCTCCGTGGTGGCCATATGAACGAAATCGAGTACCATTCATAAATGGTATGTTTGTACTTCAAACCAATAATAAAGTGTTTAAAATATCTCAAATGGTTTGTGTTTTCTTTAGATTCAAGCCCCTATTGGAAAACCTTTATATAGCAAAATTATATTTCAGTACATTATTGTAAATACCTAGTTATAATAATTATAAGTAATTTTTGTTTGAAGTCGTTTACAATCATTCAAATTTCGAATAATAATATGAGCATAATTTTTTTTCCGATAGGTTACTAGGAAACTATTACCTGTACTCTGATATTCTGGTGTACCATTCCCAGTAGAGTTACCCGTAGATGTGGTTGAATTCCCAGTGGAAGTTTGGGTAGTGTATGTTTTAGGCTTATTGAGATATCCTTTCTTAAAAAGAACATCTTGCCTAGGTGTTGTTATCTTCGTATATTCATCTGGAACAAACAGAACATAATTAGAATATTCTATAGGGATTTTTTCAAATTCAGGTGAAAATTTGTGAACATTTAAACAGAACTCAGCGTGAAGATATATACAGAAAACACGTATTGAGTGGGAGAAATTGGAATCTATTATTTCAGATATATTAAGAAGTTATACCAAGTTTATGTTCTCTTTTTTTGAAAAACATAAATTGACGTGAATTGAAAGCGCTTTGATGCAGAATATACAGGGTGAGTCTTTGACCACTGCGTTAATTTTAACCATAGATTCTTGACGTCAAAAGAAACATTTTCTTTCTATAAAATTTTTCCAAATTGGGCCCCGTTCAAAATATATAGGGTGTTGAAATTTCATAACAAAATTGCATTTTTGACCTAACGACAATAACAATTGAAATGATCTCTTGCAGAAGGTTTTTGAAAACAGTCATGCATATTTTGGCATCATTAGATTTATTCCATTTCTTGTGGGTTTCTCACTACTACTATACATATTTGTTAAATTGCATGAAAAACAAATATCGCTTGAGCTAAAGGTCCGTATCTCGTACTTCCTGGAATCATTAGTCTTTTTTGCATATAATATCATTCCTCATCTTTTCTCCTAAATTGCACCGTTCTTGAGATATTTGAAGTTGAAAGGAATTGAATCGATATAATTTTGTCCAAATTTTCTGATTTTCCCAAATCCAACTCTGTGCTGAAATGATTCAATAATCAGATTTGTTCAATGTTGCCATATTTTATGTCTTTATTAAATATTTCTACAAAGGTTGGGAAATCTCTCCAGTCTATGGTTCCACCATTAAACACTATGGATGAAATAAACCACTGAACAATTTTTGTCTTACATTCACCACAAAATCTAAATTGCCATTTTCTGTATTTATTGTTAATGATGTCTAGCACCTTGTTTAATATTTAATCCAGAATAATATTCCATAATAAATAGAGAAAAAGTTTTCATCACTCTTCGGTATATTTTGACCGTTGAAATAGGTAAAGTATTTTCTGTCAGGACCTGTTAAATTGAAGACTTGTCTTTATGAAGAGCTGGTTTTTATAGCTTCAGGCTTTCAGGGTTCATCAAATTATATCTATTCTAAAATATGAATGCTGCAAATTGAGCTCATATGAGTTTTGAAAACTTCAGAACCCAGACTCCTAGATTTGTTTTATACCTTTATTATCTTTATTGCATACACCGATTCAACCTTGTTCACAAACTTAAGAGATAAAGGAATTTGACTTAGTTTTAATATTTCTGAATGTTTGTTATGATGCATGGTTAATTAAAATTCAATCAATATTGAATCTGGAAGCTATAAGCTCATAAACAAGAAAGATTAGAATAGAATGCATTTTCTGACCATAATCATTTCATACTGTATTGAATAATTTAAAACTATCGATATTATTCCTAAAAAATTTTCCACTTTTTTTGAAGATACAAATAACTTTTGACAGGTTCAAACAGAATCAAAACAACAAGGAACCACAGAACAGTTTTTTATTTGGAACTACCCACCACAGAGACGTTATCTCAATATATTAAAAACAATAAGGAATATTTCTGTGGTAATCGATGGTTCGATACAGGTAACCGAGGGGTTCAGAAATGCGATATTTCGAGGTAGAAAGGGGAAGGCGATCTCGCGAGCGAAGCGAGCACCGTAAAGTTCACGAGACGGACTTTCGTTAGGTGTATTTCAAATGCCTTTACGACCACGCTAACATTTTCAAAAAAATTATCTAAAACACCGATTTTCCGGGTTTTCGCGAAAGATGGTCCGGTAAAATTGAAAAAGGCTTTTTCCACGGACATGATCAGAAGAAGTCGTTTTCATATGTGTACTCCCCGAGAATCGGACGTTTGGATAGGGCTATTCGTATCTTCCAATCGCAATTAAAAATATTCTAAATGAATTGCTGAAAATAGCTTACTTCGGCTCCAACGCAAATTTCCAGATCATCAGTCACGTCCGACGTTCACAGAACATTGTCACATAATTTCAATTACAATTATAATACATACCCCGTATAATATTTTAAAAATTTTTCAATTCATACGATTCGTAAGAGCCCTGGTAAGGTATACTCTTATAGTTTAACAGTCTACGATACGTATTTATGAAATGTACCCAGCATAGATCCAGTTTGGCAATCCCTAGCAATTCATTTCACCCCTGTCGATTCCTACTCTGAAATGACAATTGTCGTTGACATTTAAATCTTATGTATTGTAATCGCAACCAAACAATAAACAAATCAAAATGAATATTTCGCAGGTAGGGATTTGCAGATAGCAGATAATACTTTATTCGGGTTGTTCATTTCAATTTTCACTCCACAAAGAAACATACGAACGACCGTGTAAAATTCATCGTGCTTGGTTGTATTTATTTATATAAATGAATCTATCAAAATATGACTACCTATATTCATCATTCGTAATCAATGGATATTTTCATAAAAACCTTTTTGCAGGTAGGATTTCCTGACATATAGTGTAATCTTTCTTTTAATTCAGTTCAAACGGCCTCAGAAATCACAGAGAAACGAACTATATTTCTAGAATAGTGTTTTTAAAATTCCATTCCCTCAATTTTTATCTAACGTAATCTTGACATTTCTGTTTCGTTAGGGCAGTAGAAACCCATATTCATATCCAAGTAGAGAGTTAAGACCGAAAGTCGAGAATTATTCCATTCTGTCACAATTTCCACGAAGAAACCCGAACGGGTTTCGAGAAAAAATAGACCTTGCGGCAATTGTATAGAATCACAGAATAAACCGTTCCACTCGGTTTATGCAGGAACAACTGGAAATTGAGTAGCCTCTATTTAACTGAACATCTTTAGAGCTTTATCGAATAATAATAATTTTTTTATTCAACTTTAGTAAAATTCACGGAGGGTGAATCGATACTGCAGTTGAATTAATATTATTTCGGTTTTTTTTGGAGAAAGCACCCACTGCGTGTTTCTCTGCGTTCTTTCATGTTACTTCAGGTTCTTTCGTGTTACTTCGGGTTCTTTCGTGTTTCTTCGGGTCCTTTCATGTTTTTTTCGCGTTCTTTCGTATTTCTTCGGGTTTTTTCGTGTTATTTCGCGTTTCTTCCAGTTCTTTCATGTTTTTTCTCTTTCGACGGGGTTTTTGCGTTCCTTCGAGTTTTTCGGGTTCCTTTGCGCTTCTTGCGATCTTTCGTGTTTCTCTGCGTTCTTTCGTGTTACTTCGGGTTCTTTAGTGTTTCTTCTGGTCATTCATGTTTTTCGCGTTCTTTCGTATTTCTTCGGGTTCTTTCGTGTTATTTCGCGTTTCTTCGTGTTCTTCCAGTTCTTTCATATTTTTTCTCTTTCGACGGATTTTTTTGCGTTCCTTCGGGTTTTCTTGGGTTCCTTTGGGATTTTTGTGTTCTTTCGTATTTCTTCCCGATTTTCTGTGTTTCTTCGCAAACTTTCGTGTTTTTTCGTGTTCTTTCGTGTATCTTCGCGTTCTTTCGTGTTTTTTGCTTTCAACGGTTTTTTGCGTTCCTTCGAGTTTTTTGGGTTCCTTTGGGCTTTTGCGTTTTCGTGTTTCTTTGCTTTCAACGGGTTATTTGCCGTGTTTCGTGTTTCTGTGCGCTTTATTGATCTATGGGCCTCATTTATCTATGGTCTATATTGATCTATGGGCTTATGGATCTACTGGCCTATATTGATCTAGGGGCTTTTTGATCTACAGGCTTATGGATCTACTGGCTTACTAGTAATATTTTAATGTGATAATAATTCACTCTAATTATTCTGAGGAAAATTATAACTAAAGATCAAGAATAGTTACAGATATTATCTTTCATTTAAAAAACATTGCAAATATTAATTTTTTCTCTCCTCAGGTTCGGTAATAAATTATATTCTATGGTAAGGTATTAAAATTTGACATAATTTATGAATAACCATTATTCAATATTTATGTTCTTGTTTACGTAATAAAACAGTTACTCTGATTATACAAATCAGTAATCAGTAATTATAGTCTAAACAGAATAGATTCATATTAATGATTTAACAAAAATTTTTTATCAAAGAACACCTAGTTGATCTTTCTAAATCAAATTTAGGTATTTCTTCAAGAAAGTATAATTGCACACCTAAATCTGGAAATACTTGTAATCTATAAATTGTTATTGGGATTCAGTACAGAAAATACCTGTTCACTGGTCTCTGTCAAGGAGAAGAAACTTCAGAAGTATCAGTGTTTGGAAAATCATAGATGATTTTTTCTGGCTTTGAGTGAAAAAGCACAGTGACAACCTCTTGCCTTGGAAGTTTTCATAGAAATGATGGTTATCGTGATTTGGAAATTTTAAGAAGAAAATTACAAATGTATGAAGATAACACCCAATAATTCTGAGGTTTTTGGACTTTCTCATTAGAAAGGCATGGTTTATAATCTTGAAGCAGAAAGAAAATATAGTAGAACAACAAAAATCTATGTTTATGGTGTTGAATACTTTTTACCAGAAAATTAGTATTTTGTATCTTCCTTCTGGATATGGACTTCATCGGATGAAACATGAGTGAGTGAATCATTTCATAGAGGGAAAATAATGTTTTTAAACAATTCAGATTCAAAAGTGGATGCTGTGGAAGGTATTTTTCATTAAAACTAAACTGGACTACAGAGGAGTATTTGCCCAATGTGAAAACTTAAAATGCTTATAACTTTTCAACGCAGCTGAATATAGAAAAACCGTAATGGAAAAAGTGTTTCTTTTGATCTCAAGAACCTATGGTTAAAATTAACGCAGTGGTCAAAGACTCACCCTGTATAGGTTAAATCTCAAAAACTGTAAGACCTTGTATTATAACAAATATGGTTCAAAATGTCCTTATTCCGAAAACTCTGTATATGAAATCAATATGTTAAGAAAAAATAGCTTAAACTGAATCCCAACTCAACAACTCAATCCTTCGTCAGATAGGTTTTTTTCAACAGCAAACATCAAACAATCAATTATTTAGATACAATTGAT